>SZWC01003951.1:112876-125471 GCA_023375785.1 Penium margaritaceum | reverse complement strand
ACCTTCAGGGAGCTTCAAGGAAGGTCCCCACCAAGATTATTGGTTGTGCACATGGCAGGGATGGTAATTCTCTTGTGTGAGAGTGTGACTGCCGCTCATCCCGCTAGGCTAGGAGTGTGCTAGGAGGTGAACTTTGACAGAGTGTTTCTTCCAGCTCCATGTGCCAAATGAGGCGTACTTAGGCTTGTTAGAAAGCTGTGCTAGTTTAATTTCTCACTCAAGAGTCGATTCATACATTCGCGGTCTCTGCAGACCTACATTTGCTTCCGTAATTTCTGTCTGTGCAACCTGCAACTCCCTCTCACAAACAGTTGGTCCTGCCTAGGCGGCTCTTAGTGAGCCTGATCACCTCCCTGAGGGCTGCCAAGTTTCCATCACCCCCTGCCCAAGCTACAGAAAATGTATGAGGTGAGTGCATGCGGAAGTGTAGGAGTATCAAACTACATGTGGAAAACATTTTTACACATGTGTTTAGTACAAATGTTCCAGGAAATGCAGGAAGTTCAGTGCACTTGTGTAATGTTGGGAAGTGAAAACACTTATCCTGTCGTGCACCTCAGTACAAGTCCCACATGCACTTTCTGTGGTCATGGGGGAAACAGCAGGAAGGTTGTTGAGGAGATTGTGCGATTGAAAAACAGGAAAAGGCAGAATTCATCCCCTACCACTTTACAGATAAACAAACAACGTGCAATCGTGTTACAGTTCAGAAATAAACTTATGAACAAAAAACAACAGAGCCAAATCTGCAAACATGAAGATGCGCCTAGGTTTCCTTGTTTTCCTCCAGTAGCCAGATGAAATGAAGTGTGGATAATATATTGAAGAGTATATAGACTTTGAGTAAGTATTTCTATGATATTGCGTTTACATTTTCAGCATGTATTGATACATTTTTTGGGAAAACCTTTTTTACATTAAATGTATGAATGTATGAATCTGTACAAAACTTCCGTTGTTATTGGGAAAATATGAAGTGCATGTGGAAACGTATTATTAGTCTTTAAACTTCCTGTTTAGAAGTGCATGTTTTCCAACAGGATGTTCTGGAAGCTTCCTCACAAAGAGAAGAAACAGAAAAAAATATTTCCTTATAGAAGTGTATGGAGAGCTTGGTGCCCGTGTCTTCTGGAAGGTTCTCATTAACCTCCGCTGTTTTTCATAATTGTCTTAGGAACTTTCCATGGAATCTCTAGCATATGGCTGCATGTGGTGTACACAGTTTGAGGATTGCATGACTTTGAAGTTATTGGTTCTAAACGCGACACAGAATGGTGCAAAAGTCAGCCAACAACAAATCAACCAACGAGGTACTCATGGATGGTTGACAAATCACTGATGAACAGTCAACAACAAAATTAGTGAAAATGAACCACGGGATAACCAAATGAACAGCAATGGAAATACTGAGAAGCAAAAAACAAGAATGAAGAGAACCAAAAGGCCAAAGGTACCAGCCAAGAGATTCGAAGAGGAAATTGGGAAGCCGAGCCAGAGTTTGGAATACAATAATTCATATATGAACCATGGTAATTCTTTCATGCACTGGTTTTCTAGTGCCCTGTACAAGTGCAATCCCACACCACCATGCACTACCACCATAAAATCTTGAAGGAGTGCACACATAATGTGTGATCTCATGTTTTCTTTCCATCTTTCCTCTCTATCNCTCTCTCTCTCTCTCTCCCTCTCTCTCTCTCTCTCTCTCTCTCTCTCTCTATCTCTCTCTCTCTCTCTCTCTCTCTCTCTCTCCCTCTCTCTCTCTCTCTCTCTCTCTCTCTCTCTCTCTCTCTCTCTCTCTCTCTCTCTCTCTCTCTCTCTCTCTCTCTCTCTCTCTCTCTCTCTCTCTCTCTCTACATATATATATATATACATGTATAAATCTTGAATTTTTCTCTCCCCTCTTCAACCCCTTCCTCCCAATAACTTATTCTACCTTGTTTCTATTCAATTCTATGTTTTTTCAACACATTTATTTGGTTTTTCTTTTTATCATGAGAAATGGAATGAATCATTGACTTTGACCTGTACCAGTCTCTTGGTTATATATGTTTCACGTCTGCATGTAAATTTGAACTTTCATTTGACAGAACTGAAGCACAGATGACTATCCATCAGGAGAATTCATTACACCTTGAGATCTCTCCGATTGAGTGGCTGACTGGTCATTTTCTCAATCCAAAAGATTGTGGTCGTCAGTTTGTGCTTATAGAAAGCTCTACACGCTGATTTCTGGATAACCCAGTTGTTGAAAGAAGTCCTAATACGGACTCGATTTTATCCTAAGACCCTCTAGTGCAAGGCACAATGTATATTGGTAAGTGATTTTAGTGGCAATGTGCACTTATCACACACTCAGTGCGTAATTTTCTACAGCTCTTACCTGAGATCATTTGTGATTTGATTTATCAAGAGAGGTACTGAGTTTGTGCTGAGTATTGTTTCACATTTATACTAAACGATTTCTTGTTGATAATGGACATTGTTGTGGATGAAGAGCAGGGGATTATTCTGAGTGGGACATGAAACCAACATTGTCAAAGATCCGATGTACGTTTTCATAAATATTTGAATAACAATTCTGGTCAAGAACATATGTAGAGGCCATTTTCAAGAGAAAAAAAAAACTCGTGACTTTTCAAACGTAAGTGAGAATCATCAGAGATATTTTTACCTCTACTGTTCATGCAATTCTGGAGAAAACCGTCAAGAGAGCTTCATATGTTTTTTTTCATCTCTCTTTTCAACAAGAACAAAAGAAATGTCTTGTCCAGGATGATTTCAGTGTTGCAATCATGCTCTTTTGGTTATGTACACATCAAAGTTGCGCTTTCTCAAATTGTTTTCCTTCATAAACACGAGCCAAAAGAAGCTCGTGTTCACTTCCAAAAGAACATCCTCTTTTCTAGGTGTTCACAGCCGTTCCACATGCAAGTTGCAATCTGGCAGTTGCAGATCGGGACATTTCTATCCTTCTCATGCAAGTCACACTTCAAACTGTGCAAAAACTAGGTTACATTTTCTTTAAGTCAACTTTTCTTTCCAAAAATTGATGGTTTGCTCTTTGAAATGCTTGCTTCTAGCTCACAGTGCAGTCCTTTTAAAATAAGGAAATGACACACTGGTTGCGTGATGCGTGCAGTTCTTCACTAATTTTGAGTGCACTCACAACATGCATTACCCCAATTCATTGGGGGGCTTCACTAGACCACCTTGAGGACTGAAGCAACAAACAAAATGCAGTAATTATGGCCAGGACACATGTATCAGTAAACGTTCAAAGTAGATGGTCGTCCGTTGAAAGGCGGCCATAATTTTTGATATTTTAAGCTGCTAAAGCGATGATCCAACATAATTACAAGCAGATACAATAAAATGGACAAAATAAATAGCGAATTGGAGTAGGTTAGGTCGTAAAATCAAAACAAAATTGTATGCATCTATAAATCAAAATAGGAATTTGGACATTCCTTGCTCCACAAACGAGTTCAAGCAGAGGGAAGTTACAAAAACTGTATGAAAAGGATATTTCTGCATAAATGTTTTACTTCAAATGTCAAAAATCATATGCATATATTTCAGGAAAACAATGAGTGGCTGTGAATACAAATGGAAACACATGATGTTGGAAGAAAGATGGAGATGAAATGTAGCATAAGTCATTTCTTAATCACATTTAATATGTATAAATCACTGTTCTTGCACTCTCTATACAAAACANATATGACCAATTATTTTGTCATAGTTGTTTATTTCCAAAAATGTGACTGAATGCAGCAGATGTAATTAAAAGCAGTTACTGTTCTCAAGTAGTGCTTGTTAGCTTGAGACATTTAAGTACACTGAGTTTGCCCTAATATTATATCTTGCATGGTGAAAGTGTGCACTTGCCACATACACCAGGACCATAAAATGAGTGAATTTTAATGAAATATAATTTTTAGGCATGTAGGATAATGATGAAGATGTGTTATGTCACATCAGAAAATGAATCATATCAAGTAAGCTCTTAGTGTAATTTTGTATGGTGGCTGAACACTCTTACCACATGTGGAAAGATGGTATAATGTGTGTCCAAACTCATCTGGACCAATGGAGGTAAACACGGCGAGAGGGCCAGGGGAGAGGCAGTCATTCTCTCCCCTGACCCTCAGCCAAAACAAAAATATTTCTTACCGCTGTCCACCTCGCGACTGAATGTTGTGTCAGGAGAGAAAGAAAACACCATGGTCGTGGTACCTGTGTTACGACGAAGAGATGCGGAGCGAAGAAATTCATCTTGGAGGGCTTTCTCCCAACACCATACTCAAGCAAGGGAGGGGCAGCGAGCGAGCAATGCCAGCATGGAGCGAAGCAACGATAAGCTGTCCGGTTGGTCTTTGACCAAGGCGCCTGCTGAAGACTCCGTCGAGCGCGGTCACTTTGCGCAAGACAGGAGGAACCGGACTACCTCTACTTGAACTTCTTTTTGCACTAGGAACCAGCTAGACTATTTAGTAGTTTGTCTTGTACTCTGTTATTCTTGAATGGTTTTGAGTGATTCTTTCATCAGTCACTCCTCTGGACTATCCTCCTGTGTTCCAGCTACCATTCGTGAGAAATTCAGGCTGACAGAGCTTTCAGTGTGAACAGGTGTGTGACGGATTTTCAACTCAGGACACACACATAATAGCAGAAGTAGACTGCACAATGGCAATGGAGTTTTTGACCTGATAAGCATTCAAGAGCNTGGCGGACCATTTTTCAAACAAGTGGTATCAGAGCAGGGTGCTATATTCAGGTCAATGAAGCACTGAAGTGAATCCCACGACTCTCTTGAAGGATCTGACTCTCAGACAAAAAAAACAGATCTGAGCTGCGGATTCCTCAACTGAAGCCATCATGGCCACATTCAGCGGAGACCACATCAAACTTGAATCATTTGACAGAGAAAACGATCATAAGTTTGCGTTCGACATCAAACTTATTCTCTTGAACAAAGGACTATGGGGGCTGGTCTCTGACCCGCCAACAGAGTCCCTCAATGCTGCCGCCACACCAGAGCAAAAGATCCTATGGCAGCAAAGATGTGACTCGGCGTTTTCCATCATTGCCCTACACGTGACTGAAAGACTTAAATTCCTGATCTGCGACAACAATGTGACACTAGATCCACGAACTGCGTGGAAGGCACTGAAACAAAGATATGACAAAGTCAGTGACCTGGAGCTCAGCACCCTACTCAAGGAATTTCACCAAAAAACGATGGCAGAAGGCACCCGTCTGGAAGATCAAGTTACCTACATCAAAACTCTGGCCAGCAGAATCACTGGTATGGGAGAAGTCATTTCTAAAAGCTTCCTGATCCTAACACTGTTCAGCGGGCTTCCCAGCAGGTTTGACCAGAGAGTGGAAAGACTGCTGACTTTTCAAGAGCAAGGACGACTCTTTGATGAACGAATCAAGGCTCTTGAAGCAGGCCAAGCAGGTGGCGCCAATGCAAATAAACAAGCAGTTGCACCAGCATCAGCAGCATCACCATACAAGTTGACTATGGAGAAGGCATGCGAAGCATTACTCCACACCGGAGACAAGCTGATCAAAGAAGCAGGGGGGGAAGTCAGCCCTGTACACCTCACTCCAGAATCAACGACAAAAGAAGTATGAAAGTCATGGGAATGGACGCGGATAAGGGCAAGGACGCCTGGAATCACCTCAAAGCCAAGATACCCAACCACATCGACATCACGAACTACTTCCTTTTCATCCTCATAACATCAGAAATCAAGGATCAGGAGCCTCTGAGTTCAACCGCTTTGCCAATGTGACCTCTTACAGATGTGGCAAAAAGGGTCATAACTTTCGCATATGCTCGCTACCTTGTCGAGATCTACCACAACAGCAACATGCTCTCTGAACATCTGTTTTTCATGATGTGAAAGATGCAGTGACCAAGCTGGCTAAAATTGCGGCCATGCAAACATCTTCAGGAGAGACAAGAAATACCAAAACATTTCAGGACCATTCAGAACTCCTCAACCCCATGAATGGTTCTCCACAGGCCATGGAAAAGCATTACTCAACAGACCCATCAGCCTCAAACACCACCCTCAACACTGATGATCACCGCCATCTAGTTCTAGAGGAAATGGCATTCTGCTCAATTGACAGTGCTTTCCTCCTCGCAGCTGGCATCCTTGCCTGGATCAATGACTCTGGCTGTACTCGACATATGGCGTGCCACAAAAGCTGGTTCACTGACTACAAAGATCTTGCAGCACCAAAAGCAGTCCGCATTCGCGACGGCTGGGTCATCCCTGCAATTGGAATTGGAACAGTCCAAGTTGCTATCGAAATGGAAGGAAAAACTACTGTGCGACTATTGACAGACACACTCTATGTCCCTGACCTTGCCGCAAATCTTCTCTCAGTGGGCAGACTCAATGACAAGGGCTTGAAGGTTACCTTTGATGCCGACATGAGCTGCAAAGTCTTCACTAAGGATGGAAAAACAACCACTGTGGCACGACGACAGGGACATCTGACAGTCCTCAACACAAAAGCACCGCCACCACCATCTTCAGCACCAACAGAACCAGAAGTGGCCTTCACTGCTACCGCCACCTCCAATATCATTTCAGAAATTCCCTCTCCACTTCAGCCGACTAACACATCTCTTGCAGCCCTCTGGCATCAGCGCCTTGGTCACGTTGGTTACCAGACCCTGAAAAACATGGTCACCAAGGGCCTGGTCCACGATCTCCCCAAATCACTCGGTACTCTCCCAGAGAAACTGTGCACAGGATGCTTTGCAGGAAAGCAAAATCAAGCGTCTTTCCCTAGTTACTCTGAAAGCTCTTCCACGCAGCAGCTTGAGTTGGTTCACATGGACCTCTTTTACCTCAGAGAAACATCAATGGCAGGAAAGCACTATTTCCTGGTCCTTCTTGACGACTACACGCACTATGTTTGATTCAAACTCCTCCGCTAAATATCTGAGGCCCCAGAAATCATCATGTCATGGATCCGGGAGACTGAAAATCAAAATGAGACCTCAGTAAAGAAGATCCGCAGTGACAATGGGGGGGAATTTGTCAATGCCACCCTGAAGTGGTTCTACGAGAGCAAGGGCATCATTCATCAAACAACAGTGCCCCTCACTCCTTAACAGAATGGGAAATCAGAGCGCATGAACAGGACACTTCTTGATCGTGCACACACCATGCTTCACACTGCAGGCTTCTCCACCAAATTCTGGGCAGAGGCTGATGGATATGAGAGTGCCAGAAAGTGACAAAAATAGGTTGCTCGATAAAAATCATCTGGCATAACAGTTTCTTAGAGGATGTTTTACAGGTTCCAACACACTTTACGCAACTCCATTTGGAGTCCGTTTGAGTGAGATATGGATTTCCAAAGTTTGGAGATCATGGGTCGGGTTCAAGTGACGACCTGAGCGCTTTGAGCTCAAGAGGCGGCAGGATTATTGGCCAGGACAGCTGAGAGCGGCCTTCAAGGAGAAAAGGCGGCTGGAGGATCTCCAAGAGACTTCAAGGAAGGTGCAGACAATGATTGTTGGTCTTCCAAGTGGTGTGAGACATAATTCTCTTGTGTGACAAGGTGACTGCCGCTCATCCCGCTAGGCCAAGAGAGTGTGCTAGAGGGTAGACTTTGACAGAGTGCATCTCAGTGCTCACTAGGCCAAATGAGGCATATAAGGGCTTGTGAGAAAGCTGTGACAATTTATTTTCTTACTCAAGAGTCGATTCAGACATTCGCATTCTGAGCAAGCCTACATTTTTTTTCGTAATTTCTCTCTGTGCAACCTGCAACCCCCTCTCACAATTAGTGAGCCTGATCACCTCCCTGAAGGCTGCCCCAGTTTCCATCAGTGGTATCAAAGCTAGAAAAATCCTTTGTCTCATCCTTGAGGTATTCCTTGCACCCTGTTGTGTGAGAGAGCCGTTTGTGGGCTGAATGCTGCACTACCATGGTGACATCCTCTTCTGTGGTGGCCGGCGTCAACATCGCCAAGTTCGAAGGCAAGAACTTCTTCAACTGGAGCAAAAACATGAAGATGGTGCTGATGGAGAAGGGTCTCTGGAGCCAAGTGGATGAGAAGGTGAAGGAACCAACAGAAAGCTCCCTCTCCCCTATCAAGCTCGTACCTACCGCGAGAAGCGTGACCGCGCCCTCGCCACAATCTACCTTGACCTCGCCGAACGGCAGCAACTCCTTGTCCGTGGCATCCTCACGCCAAAGGAGGTTTGGAAAAATCTTGAGTCCACTTATGCTTCCAAGTCAATCCTCATGAATATGCAGCTGCATTGTCGCTTTCACACTGTGAAGATGGGTGAGTCCAGATCCATGATTAACTACATCAACATGGTGAAGTCTCTCTCTGACCAGCTTGCTACGATCGAGGACCCTGTCAAGGAGCGTGTGCTCATGCTAACCATCCCTTCTGGTCTACCTAGCAGCTACACTCCTCTCATTGTTGCCCTGGACAAGCGTGGCGACAAGATCTCCCTCAATGATGTAGAAGAGAGCCTGCTGTTTGAGGAGGAGCAGCGCAAGGGAGAAGAGGGCGGAAGCGGACTGGACGTCGCTCTCATCACGAGGGGTGGCGCTGCACCAACCAGGGGCAACGGTGGAGGAGGGAAGAAGAANTTCCAAGTCAATCCTCATGAACATGCAGCTGCATCGTCGCTTTCACACTGTGAAGATGGGTGAGTCCAGATCCATGATTAACTACATCAACATGGTGAAGTCTCTCTCTGACCAGCTTGCTACGATTGAGGACCCTGTCAAGGAGCGTGTGCTCATGCTAACCATCCCTTCTGGTCTACCTAGCGGCTACACTCCTCTCATTGTTGCCCTGGACAAGCGTGGCGACAAGATCTCCCTCAATGATGTAGAAGAGAGCCTGCTGTTTGAGGAGGAGCAGCGCAAGGGAGAAGAGGGCGGAAGCGGACTGGACGTCGCTCTCATCACGAGGGGTGGCGCTGCACCAACCAGGGGCAACGGTGGAGGAGGGAAGAAGAAGGGGAACTGCCACTATTGCAAGAAGCTGGGCCATTGGGCGTGCGAATGCCGGAAGAAGAAGGCGGACCTTGTGGCTAGAGTGGGAGCAGGAAAATAGTCTGACGCTTCTACGAACGCTACAGATTGGGAGAGTGGATTCGTGACAACCATCCGGGTCCTACACATCTCCGACAACACCGCCCTGTTCTGGATCGACTCGGGAGCCACGCGACACATGACGTGTCGCCGGGAGTGGTTCGTTGTCTACACCGTCATTGAGCCACGTCGGGTGTACGTGGGGGACAACCATGTGCAAATGGCGGTTGGGGAGGGTGAGATTGTGTTTTGTGCTTCCGTTGAGGGTAAGCACGTGGAACGTCGTGTGAAAGGGATGCTCCATGTTCCGGAGCTGGCAGCTAACCTCCTCTCTGTCTCATCTCTCATCTACAAAGGCATACAGTTTTTCTTTGAGAATGGTGGCTGCACCATCTCTGCCCGTGCAGGCCGTGTGCTTGCAAAAGCAAACAAGGAGGACGGTCTTTACCGCCTCTACGTGGCATCGGAGAAGGAAGCCGACTCAGTGTTGGCGGTGAGAGAGGGAAAACACAACATTGGCCTGTGGCAACGCCGACTCCGTCACCTTGGCTTTGGCGCCATCATCTCCATGCAGCAGATGGTCCGCGGCCTGGAGCTCAAGGGGGTGAAGCAGCCTGGTGCATCGGCTTGTGAGAGCTGCATTGAAGGGAAGCAAGCCCGCGCTTCTTTCATGGGGGAAGGGAAGGGGGCGGCTGAGCTTCTCTCACATGTTCACTCTGATTTGTGCGGTCCCATGCCATCACATTCCTTGTCCGGCAAGTTTTACTTTGTCACGTTCATTGATGACAAGTCGAAGAAGATGTGGGTGTCCTTCCTGTTTGACAAGGATGACTGCTTTGATGCTTTCAAGGTGTGGATTGCTGCAGCAAGAAATGAGAATGGCAGGTGGTTGAAGGTGCTTCGCACCGACGGTGGAGGAGGGTACCTCTCCAACGACTTCCGCACCTTCCTCAAGCGTCGCGGGATTAGGCATGAGGTCACCCCACCTGGAACACCGCAGCTGAATGGTGTGGCTGAACATGTGAACCGCACGCTCATGGAGCATGTTCGGAGTATGCTGAAAGACGCGGAGCCCCCGCCAACCTTTTGGGCGGAAGCGGTCAACACTGCCGTGTACCTAGAAAACCGGAGTCCCACGCGCGCTGTACCACTGATGACACCGAAGGGGGAGTGGACAGGACGCAATCCAACAGTGACGTACCTGAAATTCTTTGGGTGTGGCGCATTCGTACACGTGCTTGCTGGCAACCGCAATAAGCTAGACGTAAAGTCGGTGAAGGCGGCCTTCCTTGGCTACGACACCATGGAATACCTTCTCTACAACCTCGCTGCTTGCAAGTTCATCCACAGCCGCAATGTTGTCTTTCAAGAGGACGTGAAGGGCTGGACTTGGAGCCCTATGACTGCCATTCCACTTTCTCCCACACTTGTACCTGAAGTTGGAGAAGTTCCGGTAGCAGAAGAGGACAGTGCGGAAGATGGCGGTGACAGCGGTAACGACACGGAGGTGGAGGGAGCTGAGAAGGAGAAGGAGCCAGAAGCCAAATCTGATGAGGAGGAGCAACAAAACAACGTACAGCAGCTGCCACTATGGTCCGCACGCATCAACAAAGGTGCTAAGGACAGTGGGAAGCCGCTGAGGCAATCCGAACGCCTTGCAAGCAAACAGAGGCCGTTGGAGGAGCTGTTGAACATGTGCACAGTTCCACCACCAACGGAGTCATTTGATCTCGAGCTTCTCTTCCTCACAGACACCGATGACCCAGCCACATTCACTGAAGCCATGCATAGCGCTGAGGTGGCAGATTGGCCTGCCGCAGCAGACAAGGAGTATGGTGCGCTCATGAAGAACGGCACCTTGATCCTTGAGGAAGCTCCACGTGGTAGCTGGGTGATCGGATGCTGGTGGATCTTCAAGCGCAAGCGTGGTGCGGATGGTAAGGTGCTCATGTCCAAAGCACAGCTGGTTGCAAAGGGGTATGCGCAGACTAAGGGTGTGGATTACAATGAGACATTTGCACCTGTCGCAAAGTTCCCATCTATCCAAGAGATCCTTGCACATGCTGCTGCTATGGACTTGGAGGTGCACTTGTGCATTTCTGAATGGTGATCTTGAGGAGGATGCGTACATGGAGCAGCCGGAGGGGTATGTAGTGGAGGGAAAGGAGGATTTGGTGTGCAAGCTTGTGAAGGCCCTCTACGGCCTGAAGCAAGCCCCGCAAGCATGGTACCACAAGATGGATGAGCAGCTGGCTGGCCTTGGCTTTGTGCGTAGTGAAGCAGACCATGCTGTCCATGGGCGCACACAGGAGGCAAGCCAGATCATTATCTTGCTCTATGTTGATGATCTGCTCATTGCACCTGAATCCAAGTCTCTTTTGGACGATGTGAAGCAGTCCCTTGCTGCCAGGTTCGACATGAAGGACATGGGAGAGGTCAGTTACTACACGTTCATGTAATTAACTGTCTGGAGGGTTGGGCTCTTGAGTTAAGAGCGGGGGCTCTCGGCGGCTGTGAGGGGATGGAGGGGGGGAGGGGAGATTTTGAGGACTGTGAGGGGTCAAGGCTCTTGTGAACTTCAAGGGAGAATTGAGGCAAGGGATTTAGTGCGTGGGAGGCGATCAAGAAGGGCAGAGTGTGAAACATTACATTGAAAGTGATTCAAAACAAACAGTGGCAAGGAACCCCTATCAGGCCGCCAGACACTACGATGGTCTTCCAGACCCAACACATAACAAGCGGTGCAATGTAGAGCGAACAAGTGTGGGTCGCGTTCCCAAACACAACACCAAAATTGAGGCTTCTTTGGAATGAGTCGCTGTCAGTGCACAAGCCGACAGGAAGGAATGAATATTGGTAGACAAAAAATTCCCACATCACAACAGTGCATCAAACACACACAAAACATAGCGGCACTGAGAAGCTCTGAATACTATGTACTTTGCCCAGTCTGGAAGAGTAGCATCCAAAATTCCAGATCCAATCTAATGACACAAGTATGTCTTCCAATGGAACTAAAATCAGCTGAAAAAGTTGGCTGCTTAATATCATTGTTATGCAATTTCTGAACCTTGCTGAATCCAATTTTATCCTTCATTCTTGTTATCATCTTCATTTCTGCGTGTGATTCTAATTCTGATTTCTGAATCTACGTCTTTGTCTGATTTCTTGCTTCATTTCTGATTCTGGGTCTCATTCGGATTCTCACTTCTGATTCAGCCCTTGTTGTCGTTGTGATCATTATCTTCTAGTTATGAATTGCACTATTCCTCCAATTTCCCATTACTGGTTTTATCTCTGATTGCTGATTTTGATTTTTTTTCACGCGATTTCAGCTTCTTTATTCTGATTTCTTGCTCTGATTATGAGTCCAATCTCTCTCTCTCTCTCTCTCTCTCTCTCTCTCTCCCTCTCTCTATCTCTCTCCCTCTCTCTCTCTCTCTCCCTATCCCTCTCCCTCTCCCTCTCTCTCTTGCTCTCTCTCTCTCTCTCTCTC
>SZWC01003951.1:84539-96533 GCA_023375785.1 Penium margaritaceum | reverse complement strand
ACTCGTTGACCGCCATTGTGGGCAACCGAGATTCGGGCTCCCATGAATTATGTTCAGGTCCACAACCGGTCCAATTAACGAGGTACTCCCTAACAACGCACGACCAAAGAGTATGTTCTTGGTGCTGGAGTAGGCGAAGGATCTCGTATTGGCCATCGGGAGTGAGGACTGCCGGCGGTGGCTGAATGATTCGATCTGCCGTGTATGGAGCCAGCAGGCTCACATGAAACACATAATGTATCTTCATAGTCGGCGGAAGTAACAATCGGTATGCCACTGGCCCGATGCGTGCCACAATGGGAAATGGCCCAATCTGCTTCGGTAGAAGTTTTCTTGTCCCTGACGACTTCAGCCAAAGGTTTTTTGTCCTAAGCAGCACTTTGTCACCGATGTTAAACGAGACCTCCCGGCGACCTTTGTCGGCATATGTCTTTTGTCACTGTCGAGCTGCTTGAAGGTGACCCTTTGCCTTGTGTAACAAGGAGTCAATGCGTTCAGCAAAGATTTGAGCAGAAGGAACGTACCCTTCTGTACTCCCACTATTCACCAATGAAGAGGGTACCACTGGATGCCGACCACTGTTCAACACGAACGGTGTGAACTCTGTGGACTCATTCACTGAGTTGTTAACCGCAATCTTTGCCGGTGTGAGGAATTCGTCCCAATTATGCATGGCAGGGTCCACGTACATGCGTAGCATGTGCTCCAGAGTGCGATTCATGCGCTCTATTCATCCGTCAGTTTGAGGGCGAAATGATGTCGACATTTGTGACTCACTGCCGAAGTACTCGTGCATCTGTTGTTAGAACTTACTAACAAATTTTTCATCTCGATTGGAGATAATGCGCAATAGCAAGCCGTGGTACTTTACGACACCCGCAAAGAAGAGACAAGTGGTCTCCTCTGCGTTCATGTCAGTGGTTGTAGGAATGAAGTGTGTCATCTTTGACAAAATATCCACAACCACTAGTATTGCATCGTGGCCACGGGCAGTGTCCGGAAGACTAGTAATGAAGTCCATGCTGACGCACTCCCATGTAGTGTCAGGAATGGGAAGCTGTTGGAGGAGTCCAGCAAGCTTCTTGTTACTAGCCTTATTCTGAAGACATGGGTCGTATGTCATGCAATACTTACGGATATCGACATTCTATCATGGCCAACAATAGTGGTCCGAGAGTGCCTGTCCGGTCTTTCGGGGTCCCACATGACCTACAACCGGCGGGTCGTGGAACTGGGAGATAACCTTTGCTCGAAGGTCTCCCGTGTTTGGCATAACAACTTGTTCTCCGTTCCAGAAGATTCCTGCGGCCTCCACCAAGCCGTACTTGTCCAGATTTCGAGAATCTTGAAACCAAGAGTCCACATAGTATCCCATCCGAGTCCTATTTACAAAACCGTTGTAATGGATAATCTCTTGTGGTGGTTGTCGCAGAGGTATTGGGGGACTTGGTGGTTGTACTGTTGCTATTGCAATGGCCATAAAACACCCATTGACCTTGGTGGTTGCTTTAATTTCCACAGGCTGTTGGCTTAGTGGATCGGCCACATTCATGCGTCCTGGCCGATATTCCCATGTGAACGAGAATCGACTCAGGTATTCGCACCAACGCGCCTATCGTCTTGACAGGTTCGGTTGCGTTTGGAAAACCACCAATGGATTATGGTCGGTCACGACCGTCACACCCCCTTCCGCATCCTCAAGGTAGCAATACCACATCTTGAAAGCGTGTACTACTGCAAGGAGTTCTTGATCCCCAGTCGTGTACCGCGTTGCCGCGGGAATGAGCTTCCGGCTCTCATATGAAATTGGGTGACCATTCTGCATGAGGACGGCTCCAAGTCCTACTAGCGACGCATCACATCAAACCTCCGGAAGAGCTAGGAAGGGCACCGTGAATAGGAGCTCTTTGACTTTGAGAAAAGTGTTCTCGAAATCAGGTGTCCATTCCTGAAGCACGTCTTTTTGGGTGAGCCTGGTTAGCGGTGCTACCAGGGTCGCTTACCCTTGCATGAACCGTCGAAAGTGGTTTGCACACCTGAGGAAAGATTGAATCTGCCCAACATTCTCGGGACGTGGCCAGTTCACAACGGCTTGGACTTTTTGTGGGTTGACACGGATGCCGTCCTTGCCGATGATGTGTGGAAGGAATTCTAGCTCGTCTTGTGCAAACTTGCACTTGCTCACTTTGGCATAGAACTTCTTTTCCCGAAGGATTGCAAGAACTTCGCGCAGATATTTTATGTGCTCTTCCATTGATTTGGAGAAAACCAGGATGTCATCCAGGTACACCACGACAAACTGTCCGAGTTCCTTGGCGAACGTTCGGTTCATTTCTCCTTGGAAGGTTACCCGGGCATTTGTAAGCCCGAAGCCAGAACACTCGGAATTGATAGTGTCCCATGTGAGTTCGAAACGCGGTTTTGGGCACATCATCTTCCGTGATGCGGATTAGATGGTACCCTTGAGACGAATCCAAGGAGGAAAATACATTTGCGTCTTGGAGTTGGTCAAAAAAGTCTTCAATTTGCGGTAAGGGGAATAGATTTTTCATCGTCAGCTTTTTCAACGCCCGGTAATCCACGCACATGCGTAAACCACCATCCTTTTTGTTCACAAAAAGGATCGGCGCACCGTACGGCGAGCTACTGGGATCGATCCACCCTTTTGCAAGGTACTCTTTGATTTGGCGTTCGGCCTCTTGCCTTTCTGCTGGACTAAGGCGATACATGGGTTTGAACGTAGGTGTCGCCTCCGCTTGCAGCGGAATTGTGTGGTCCATGTGTCTTTTTGGTGGAAGCCCAGCCGATGGGTCTTGGAATACATGTGAAAACTCCGCCAATAGAGATTTGATCTCTTGTGGCGTGTCTTCCTTTACGTCGTCCTCCAATTTTTGCAGCTGAGGCAAGAAGT
This sequence comes from Penium margaritaceum, assembly GCA_023375785.1. Classification (NCBI taxonomy): domain Eukaryota; kingdom Viridiplantae; phylum Streptophyta; class Zygnematophyceae; order Desmidiales; family Peniaceae; genus Penium; species Penium margaritaceum. The sequence goes on along the minus strand of SZWC01003951.1, from coordinate 93,622 downwards.
ATTGACAACCTTGTTGAATATGTCTCTTGAGCTGCATTGCAGACAAGTTGGCATAGAGTTTGAGTCGGGTCCGTGATAACTTTGTACTTGGAATCAACGTAAAGCGACACTATATTTTTCGGAGGATCAAGCGCTTTTATTCAAAGCACATCCGAGCCTTGCTCTCACGGAGCCAGTGGTCACCTAGCACCATGCCAAACGGGTCAAGAAGGTTGAGTACCTTCAACGTGACACTCTGTGTGTACCCTTCAATGCAAATTTTTGCTTTACAAGTACCAATCACGGGTACCGCATGGTTGTCACCAACAACATCTGCGCCATACTTATGGCCAACATGTCGGGTAAAGCCAAGGCTAACAAAAGAGTCGTCCCCTTCAGTGTCAACAAGTACGTTCACGGGAGCACCATCTAGGTGTCCTTTGAACTGCATCGTCATATTGCCTCCTCTCTTTCGAGTGAACAGACTCAACGATGGCAAACCGAGTTTGTGATTAACACGGAATCTGTATGAAGGACGTTGCAACTCCCATGATTCATCTACTCGAGTCCACATCTTGTAGGCACGTGTGAACTTGGCTAGCACCTTCCAGTCTGTAAATTTGATTGGGTCGAAATCGTCGACTAAAGGTACTGCAAACGTGATTGAACTCATTGCTTTGAGGGCGTTTTCTTCAATCACTGTGTCACACAACTCCTGCACAGTGGTCGGTGTCGCCACCACTAAGCATGTATGATCATGCATCTCGTCCGGAGATGCAAGGTTTAGTGGACAATGTCGGTCAGCAAGTGTAGAATGCGGTTCAACAAGAGGAGAGAAGACAACAGAGAAATTTGAACTCTTCAAAAACTAAAATTGTTTAACATCCTCATCTCAAAACATGAACCCACACTCGTGATCCAGTTTCACCCCTGAGTGGTCCCCACTGACGTCACTCAGAGGTGGGGAAAACTCTCCCCACGGCCTTGTCCGTTACCACGGCTGGGCCCATTGCCGCGACCGCGACCTTGTCCACGGCCCTGTCCGCGGCCTCTTGCTGCACCATCCCCACGAGGTGCTACTGCTGCAGCTAATGCTGCGGCCTCTTGTCCACCCCCAGCAGCCTGAGGGCACTGATCCCTAAAGTAGCCCGGCTGCATACAGTTGTGGCAGAGCCCTTCACGGAAGGATGTGTTGCGACGCTCACACGCTGCCTGCACCTCGTCATCCTTGCGACTGCGCTTGTTGTTGGGGCCCTTGTATCCACCAGCCTTCTTTGCTGGAGGGTTTGCAGGCTGCTTGCCCTTGGCCCCGCCTCCCTGTCTAGCTGACCCACCAGCCCCTACAGCGTCCATGCGCATGTCGCGGCCTTGCTGTGCACGTGCGTTTGGCTGTGCATTAGAGTAGTGCTTCGGGTTCGCCAAATACACTTCACTCATGTAGTCGCGCAACGCCCTCCAGCTTGTCCAAGCTTGGCCAGTGACTGTCGAAGTGGTCTTGTCCTTCAGCTTCTCGCTGGCGAGACCATCACGTAAGTACTCCAGTAGCATGCACTCCGGGTACTTGAAGGTCTGAGTCCCATCGCCCTCGGTGAAGCTTTTGGCTTCCTTCACGAGTGCGGCGAACTCACTGAAGTAGGATTCGAGCGAGCTGTCCAGTTGCCTGAAGTCCTTGATCTTGTGGAATGCGCGGTGCGCCTCCTCACGTTGGGTGCACTTCTTGCGCATGATCGTGCAGAAGGTCTCCCACGGCATGGGCTCCCACTTGAGGTGCGACTGTTGCGTAGTCCACTCCTTGACCACATACTTGAAGAGTGTCTTCAAGCCACGTCGTGGCAAGGTCGCCCCACTAGCTGAGTGGAGCCTTGTGGGCACGTAGAACGTGCTCCATGCGGTTCAGCCAATCGGTCAGCTTCACGCCCTTCCGGAAGATCTCCACACTATGGGGGAAGGACGTGTTCATGACTGACCCCAAAGTTGTCGAAGTAGGAAAGTCGTCACTGCCACCGGCAGTGGCATCCGCAGTTGCGGCACACTGCGCTTGCTGCTGCATCCGCACCTCGGTCACGCTCTGCAACACCTTGTCAAGGTCGTTGCATCGGCGGCTTGCCTCATGGGCGGCCAGGCGCTGCAGCTGGTGATCACAATCAAGGTCCGTGATGCTCTACCCGACGTGGGTTAGCAGGTTGGCAAACGCAAACTTGAGCTCTGATGTCGTCAAAGCATTGGCGATAGCCTCCAGGGCCTCGTGTTGTCCGTACACCCTTACCCACTACAAGAGGGTACGATTCGCGTACACGCCTCCAAGGAGTCCCGCCTTTCGGAGGAGACTGTTGTCGGTGACGACACTCAAGTGGGCGATGCCTTGCCCAATCACGGCCGCATCATAGGAAGGGGGGTCCGCCCCATTCCTCCGAGGGGTGCCGTATCCTCACCGTCGGTGGTGATCTTGAGTCGGCCTGCCGCCTCAGCAGCAAACTCCGCGAGTCTACAACGGTCCTCGCGAATCGCCTTCGTGGCGTCGTCGTGTGGCTTGTTCTCGCGGGAACTTCCCGTGTGACCGCTTTTAGCACTCTTGGTGCTCTCGGTAGTCTCGCTACCTTCGGCAGCTTCAGGTGAAGCGGCGGGCATCTTATCCTTCTGGAGCAATCGGCTCGAGTTTGCCGCACGACAATGACGATGGTTGTGATCCTCATCGCCTTCACCATCGTCGGCGTCGTGCTCTTTGTCAGGGTCCCCTTCTAGGAGATCCCCCTCCATTGGGTCGTCCGTCGCGTGGGGATTGCCCACGTGCATGTCGACGTGCTCGTCGAGCACTTTTTCAGCCTCCACACGCTTCTCGGTGTCGGCGAGGTCGGCGTCGGTTGCCTTAGGAAGCACGGTTGCTTTAGGCGGTACGGTGGATTTTGGATTGGCAACCGTGCTTGCGGCGGCGGCTCCCAAGATTTGGAGTCCGCCAAGAACTCGTGGTGAGGCCAACTCCCGCGCCAAAATTCCAACCCACGCGCCCTGGAGCATACGACGTAGCGCCTCCGAGCACGCGTCCCGACGGTCTCCGAGGCCGTCACCACCTTGCCCTCGTTTGTCTTTGACGGTCCGGCACTTGTCATCTCATCGTTCGTGTAAGTAGCACGTGAAGGTCGTTGTGAGGATCACCCCACAATGAGGAGGAATCGCCTCCTGAGACATTGCTCTCACAATCGGTTGAGGTAATTACAAGTTAATTTTCTATTTTCCTAGGCCGCCACGTCGGCACAAGGTCGTGGGTTTAGAAACTAGTCCTCCTAAGCCGTGACTCATAACACTTGGTAGTAACTAGGATCTAGGAAAACAGAAAAACAACAATACAAGGGGGTAAGAATAAGTGTGAGTACCGCTCACAAAACTAAGATAAAAAGCAAGAAAACAAGCAAGTTCAAGGTCAAGAACGAAAAGACTACTTTTCTTCTTGTCTTCTTGTCTTCTTGTCTTCTGGTTTTCCTTAGTCTCTTCCTGCGTCTTCTTGGCACGTCTCGTGCCCCTTGGCGGCGTCTTCCTTGAGCCGGCGACATTGGGGGAGCTGCCAAAAGTCTCCAAGGTGTCCTCCTCCCTCTTTTTGGGGCTTCCTCAAGCTTTGAGAGCCCTTGGTGTTGGGAAGAAACTCTATCCCAATTTTTGGTTGAAGGAGAGAAGGAGGGCACCTTGAAGAGAGGGGACAAATTGGTAGTTTGGGAGTGGGTACTCCCCGCCCCGTCCCACAAAATTCCCTCAGGTCTCCTGGAGGTGAGGAGAGATTACGAAAAAGAAGCCCCAAAATATAGAGCTCTTCTCTAGCTTCCTAACGCACTTTACGGTGCTTCAAACAATGAAGCGTAGATGTCGTAGTCCCTTCTGGTGTTTCTACTGCTGCTTGTAGCTACCGACGGCGATTTATCTATGTCGTAGCCATCGTTTCCGTCGAACTCTTGGTCGCGAGAATCGTTTGACTTTGCGAACCACTATAACGGGCTGAGTCTCAAGCTCCTGCTCTGAAGTCGTCGTCGGAGTTTGCAGAATGGCGTTCTTAGTCCGCGTCAGGTGTTTACCCCCTGAGCAAGACTGTGGGGCAATCATCATCAACAACCCAGAGCAGGGAGACTCAAATATATTGAGTCTCCGGAGGCCCATTTCTGTTTTTAACCAAAGCCCTGGTTTTGGGACCCAAACCGGGGGTTTTTACCTCAAAGTCATGTGTTCGTACTAGTTATTTCGTTTTTTATGTCAAAGTTCGTCGCATACGAACTTTGGTTTACGTTTTGCCGTTTTGGCGCAAAATTGTCGTGTGCGAGGCATGCTGGCGATTTTGCGCCAGCTCTCTCGACCTCACCCTCGCTCCCCCTATCCCTCGTCCTTGCTTGCTTGTTTTGCAAGGAGGGCGAGGGGGGGGCGAGGGCACGAGGCCACGAGGCCTCACCCTTGAGGACCTTTTGGCCTCTCAGCCGCCGATCAGGCTGAGGCCGCAATCGGTGGCTGGCGGCTCGCTGGCCAGTGGGTGGCCGGTCGCTTGGCTGGCCGCCGACCATCTAGCCGGCCGGCAGCGAGCTGGCCGCCGGCCAGCCCTCGCTGATGCGAGGGGTGGTGCGCAACCAACCCTCACTTCCGCGAAGAGGGAGGGCCGAACCGGCCCTCCCGCTACAGAGTGAAACCGTAATGAGACGGGAGGTAGTGTGGGGTTTGACACTTTGTTGGTTGAATGAAACACTACTGCCAGGTACGACGGTCTCGATGGAAGAAGCACTATAGTTATGCAGAGTGCGGCGTGAGGTGCTAGCGCAGCCAAGCACCCCGTGGTCGCGTACACCCCCCCCCGCTGAACAATTGATTTCGGAGAAACGGACAAGCGAAATTGAGACACGAAATATTTGGTGCATACAATCAATCGTACACTACTGCTAGGTACGGCATTCTCAATGGAAGAAGCACCACAAGTGCAAAGAGTGTGCCGGGGGGTGTGAGCGCAGCTACGCACCCCATGGTCGTGTACACCCTCCGCTAAACAGTTGATTTCGGAGATATGGACAGGCATAATTGAGAGGCAAACATTTCGGCACGTACAGGCAGACGTACACTACTGCTGGGTATGATGGTCTTGATGGAAGAAGCACCGCAGGTGCTGAGAGTGCGCACGAGGGGGTCTAAGCGCAGCCACGCATCCCATAGTCGCGTACACCCGCCGTTGAAAAATTACTTTCATAGAAATGGACTGGCAGAATCGAGAGACAAAAAATTTGGCACGTAGTAGAACTAGTACACTACTGCCAGGTACGATAATCTCGATGGAAGAATTATTGCAGGTGCGGAGAGTGCGCCGCTGGGCACGAGCGCAACCACGCACCCCGTGGTCGCGTACACCCCATTGCTCAACAACTTATTTCGGAGAAATAGACTGGCACAGTTGAGAGGCGAAACATTTGGCGTGTACAAGCAGTCGTACACTACTGTCAGGTATGCTGTTTTGGATGGAAGAAGCACCGTAGGTACGGAGAGTGCGCAGGGGGGTGCCAGCATAGCCACGCATCCCAAGGTTGCGTACACCCCTAGCAAAACAGTTAATTTGAGAGAAATGCACTGGCAGAATTGAGACAAAAAACATTCGGCGTCTGCAAATAGTCGTATACTACTACCAGTTACGACGGTCTTGATGGAAGAAGCACCGCAAGTGTGGAGAGTGCGCCGGGGGTTGTGAGCGCAGCCATGCACCACGTGGTCACGTACACCCCCCTGTTGGCCAATTGATTTCGGAGAAATGGATTGGCAAAATTGAAAGACAACGCGAATAAGAATTTGTACACTACTGCCACATACAATGGCCTCAATGGAAGAAGCACCGTACATGCGGAGAGTGCGCCAGGGTGTGCGAGTCCAACCACGCACTCCCTGGCCGCGAACACCCCCCTGTTGAACAATTGATTTTGGAGAAATGGACTGGCAGAATTGAGAGACGAATAATTTGGCACGTACAAGCAGTCGTACATTGCTGCCATCTATGGTGGTCCTGATGGAAGAAACTCCGTAGGTGCGGAGAGTGCGCCAGGGGGTGCGAGCGTAGCCACGCATCTTGTGGTCACGTACACCCCCCTGCTGAACAATTGATTTCACAGAAATGAACCGGCAGAATTGAGAGACAAGGAATTCAGCGCGTACAAGCAGTCCTACATTACTACCATGGATGATGGCCTAGATGAAAGAAGCACTGCAAGTGCAGAGATTGTGTTGGGGGGTGCGAGCGCAGGCATGCACCCCGTGGTCCCATACAACCCCTCGCTAAACAAGTGATTTTGAAGCAATCGAACGGCACGATTGAGAGGCAAAACATTCAACGTGTAGAGGCATTCGTACACTATTGTCAGGTACGAAAGTCTTGATGGAAAAGCACCACAGGTGCAGAGGGTGCGTCGGGGGGTGCGAGCGCAAACACCCACCACCTGGTCACGTACAACCTCCCGCTAAGCATTTTATTTTTAAAAAAATGGACCGGCAGAATAGAGAAGCAAAAAATTCAGTGCGTATACGCAATTGTACACTACTGCCAGGTATGACGATCTTGATGGAAGACGCACTGAAGGTGCGGTGAGTGCGTTGGGGGGTGCTACCGCAGCCTCGCATCCCCTGGTCGCGTACACCCCCTGCTGAACAGTTGATTTTCGAGAAATGGACTGGCAAAATTGAGAGGCAAAAAAACTTGCGTACATAGGCAGTTGTACGCTACTACCATGTACGACGATGTTGATGAAAGAATCACCGCAGGTGCGGAGAGTGTGCCGGCGGGTGCAAGCGCATCCACGTACCCCATGGTCGTGTACACCCCCCGTTTAACAATTGATTTTGGAGAGAGGGACCGGCAGAATTGAGAGGCAAAACATTCGCAGCGTACACGCAGTTCTACACTAGTGCCAAGTACAACGGTCGCGATGGAAGAAGCACCAGGGGTGCGGAGAGTCCGCCGGGGGGTGCACAGCCACCCACCCCGTGGTATTTTCCCACTGAACAATTGATTTTGGACAGAAATGGACCGGCAGAATTGAGAGACAAAGAATTCAGCGTGTACAGGCACTCGTACACTACTGCCAAGTAGGAAGGTCTTGGTGCAAGAAGCACTACAGGTGCGGAGAGTGCGCCGGGGGGTGCGAGCGTAACCACGCATCCCGTGGTCGCGTACACCCCCTTTTGAACTATTGATTTTTGAGAGATGGATCAAACTGAGAGGCAAAACTTTTGGCTCGTATAGGCTGTCGTACACTTCTGCGAGATACAACAATCTTGATGGAAGAAGAACCGCAGGTGCAAAGAGTGCGTTGGGGGGTGCGAGCGTAGCCACAAACGCAGAGGTCACGAACACCTCCTCCTCCCGCTAAACAATTCATTTATAAAAATAGACCAGCAGAATTAAGAGGGAAAAACTTTGACGGAGAAAGACAGTCTTGCACTACTACCGGGTACGACGGTCTTGATGGAGGAAGCACCGCAGCTGCAGAGAGTGCGTCAGGGGGTGCGAGCGCAGCCACGCGCCCCTTGGTTGCGTACACCCCCCCATTGAACAATTGATTGTGGAGAAATGGACCAGAAAATTTGAGAGACAAAAAATTCAACATGTACAAGCAGTCCTACTGGTAGTTACGATGGTCTCGATGGAACAAGTACCGTAGGTGTGAAGAGGCGCAGGGTGGTGCGAGCACAACAACGCACCCCATGCTCACATACACACCCCACTAAACCATTGACTTTGGAGAACTGGACCAGCAGAATTGAGAGGCAAAACAATTCGGAGCGTATAGGTAGAAGTACACTACTTTGAGGTACGATGGTCTCGATGGAAGAAGCACCGCAGGTACGGAGAGTGCGCCGGGGGATGCGGGCGGAGCCACGCACCCCCTGGTCGCGTTTACCCCCCTGCTCAACAATTGATTTTGGGGAAATGGACCGGCACAATTGAGAGATGAAAAGTAACGCCACGTACAGAGACTTGTACACTACTACCAGGTATGACGATCTTCATGGAAGAAGTACCGAAGGTTTGGAGAGAGCTTCGCTGGGTGCGAACGCAACCACGCACCTCGTGCTTGCGCACACCCCTTCGTTGAACAATTTCTTTCAAAGAAATGGACTGGTAGAATTGAGAGGCAAAACATTCGGCTTGTGCAGCCTGTCGTACACTACTATCAGGTACGACGGTCTTGATGGAAGAAGAAGTACACGTGCAGAGAGTGCACCGGGGGGTGCGAGCGCGCCCACGCCTCCCTTGGTCACGTACAGCCCCGTGCACAACAATTGATTTCGGAGAAATGGACTGGAAGAATTGAGAGGCCAAAACTTTGGCGTGTGCAGGTAGTCGTACAGTCCTGCCACCAACGTCGGTCTTTATGGAAGATGCACCGTAGGTGCAAAGAGTGCGTCGAGGATTGCGAGCGCAGCCACGCACCTCGTGGTCCCGTATAGCCCCCTGCTGAACAACTGATTTTGGAGGAATGGACCGGCAGAATTGATAGGTAAAGAATTCATTGCATACAAGCAGTTGTACTCTAGCATCAGGTGTTGAAAAACTGCCCCTCCGCATGCCCAAGTGCGGCGCCGGGAGGCGCTGACGAGCCGCCAGAAAATGGAAACTCCACTCCGGCGGATCTGGCGACTCGACATTTGCTCGGATCATAAAATGGAGGATTGCCCCTGACAGTTGACAAGTCGCTGAATCCGGTGAAAGTTGTTTCGTTGGAATCGGACAAGTATCGAGGGAGATATGGCTTTCCAAAGTTGGGGTATGCGCAGCGGCTCTGGGAGCCGGCTGCGACACGAAATCCGGTCGATAATCGACCGGACCGAGTAACAAAAATACCATCTAGAGAAAATGCTCCAATAGGCCTGCCGAGGCGTCCGGTAGATGATCCACCTGATCCGGCGGATCATCCACCGGATCCAGTAGTGCAGGTTGTTACTGAGGGACTTAGCCAAAAATTCTGACTGCAGGTCCGCGGACAGGTTTCGAACCTCGTCACACCCCATCACCAAACACGACCTAAAAATGGGTAGGGTGCATGGAAACAGTGCAGGGGACCCCCACACCATGTGCAATGGGACATGCGCTTTGGGAAAGG
>SZWC01003951.1:65892-84531 GCA_023375785.1 Penium margaritaceum | reverse complement strand
AAAAACTAACGCAAAACGACGTTATTCCCTTCTCAAACTGACTGTCTCTAAATTCCTGCTCACATAGCGTGAGGCGACCAGAAAGCTCACGCTCAGTCTCAGATTCGTCCAAAACAGTAGACGTGAACCACTAGAGGTGATCAGAAAAACGTCGAGATCGCACCACGCGAATCTCTTCCCGACAAAGGGTTATGGGTCCACGGGTCTGAACGCCTCCAACGTTCACGTCTTCCGCAGCTTACGGGATCGTCATCTTCGACGTTGCCGTGAAGTTCTGAGAACTCGTCGGAGTAGCAGCTCTGCACATGGCGCAGAAGGAGACGCAGCCCATCCAGAAGTATGCGGGCGGCCCGGGCTTCGGGCTATGGAGGTGGCAGTTTGAACTGCACCTCTCGCATAAGGGGCTACTGGATGTCATGCTGGGAAAGGAGGTGCTCACAGAGGCGACTGCTACGGACGCGGAGAAGCAGGCCGTCGAAAAGAAGAACACGGAGGCGCTCATGCTCCTGGTGTCCGGGACAGCCGAGTCGTAGTGGGGCTACTTCCAAGGCTGCAAGCTGGCAGCCGAAGCTTGGCAAAAGCTCTGTGCCATCCACCAATCCAAGTTGCTCGCGAACAAAATCTTCGCGATGAAGCGACTCCTCACGGTGAGAATCGAGGAGGGAGATGATGTCATCTCCTCCATGCAGCAGATCGAGTCGCTCGCCTCGCAATGCAATGACGTGGGGTGGAAGATCGACACGCAGCTGCAGGCGATGGCCCTCCTCATAGCCCTACCTGACAGTTGGGGTCCACTCATCACCGTCCTTGGAGGATGGTCGGAGGACAAGCTCACCTATGGCGCGGTCGCAGAGTACATCAGCAACGAGGCGCAGCGTTGGAGCTGCGGGGAGTCCTTGTCTTCCTCATCAGCCCTCGTCACCAAAACGTACGGTGGCGGAAGCGGGGGCCGAGGAAGTGGCAGAAAGGGCGGCGGCAAGAAGGGCGCCAAGAAGGGTGCGTGCCACAACTACGGCAAGGAGGGCCATTGGACCCGTGAGTGCCCGGAGGAGGCAAAGACCGGCGGCAAAAACAGCAAGGGCAGGTCGCTCCTCAACGGCAACAAGAACCACTTCCTCAAGAAGGCCAATAGGCGGTGCCTAGATTCCGGGGCCGAGGAGCACACCCAAGTCGAGAAGGTAGGGTTCGTCACCTACGAGAAGTCCTCCAAGTCAATGGTGGTCGCGAACAACAAAGTCGAGCCGGCGGCCGGACAAGGCGACGTGGAGGTGGAAGTCGTGGTGGGCGGTAAGAAGGAGCTATGCACAATTCGTGATGTGCAGCACGTCCCCGGCCTGGCTGACATTTTAAGTGTCAGCCGCTTGACGGACAAAGGGTATGAGGTGCTCTTCCGCAGGAAAGGCGCTGTGGTGCGCATCGACGGCGACGGCGAGGTCGTGCTAGAGGCGAAGCGCGAGGGCGGTCTCTACATCGTGGAGACCAAGGTGGTCCCCGCGGCATCCGACGCAGCAGATTCGCAGGAGCGCGTCGTCAACATGGCCAAGGGAGGAAGCGCTGATCTGGAGCTCTGGCACCGACGGTTGGGGCATTCGTTGCCCGCAACCATTGAGGAGATGGCGAAGCGCGACATGGTGCGCGGCCTCGTCATCGACGGTGCAGACACGGCAGCAGATGCAGCAGCGCACAAAAAGTGTGAGCCTTGCATTTTGGGCAAGGCGCGGCGCAAGCCATTCAACGAGAACGCGGCTCGCACAAAGGACCTGCTGGAGGTCGTGCACAGCGACGTGTGCGGACCGTTCAAAACGCCGTCAAACGGCGGCTTCAGATACTTTGTCACCTTCATTGACGACTGTAGCAGGAAGCTCTACGTGTACTTCATGAAGCGAAAAGGCGAGGTCCTGGACCGGCTGAAAGAGTACGTCGCAGCGGTGAAGAGGTAGACTGGCCGGAAGGTCAGAGCGCTACGCAGCGACAATGGCGGAGAGTACGTGGGCTGCAGCGGGTGGATGAAGGAGTAGGGCATCAAGTGGGAACCCACTACGCCGTACTCGCCACAGTCCAACGGAGTGGCGGAGCGGTCGAACCAGACGCTGCTCAACATGGTACGGACCATGCTTGTGGATGCGGGGTTGCCGCGAGGTTTCTGGGCGGAGGCTGTGCGTACAGCGAGCTACACCATCAACCTCACCCCAACAGCGNTGCCGAAGCGCGCACTCCCGGCGGAGTTCGCGTCGGGCGTCGGAGAAAAATCCTCCGGACGCGCCGCCCGTCCGGTTGATGGTTCACCGGAGCGGGAAGAATCCTCGGGAAGCCGTCCGGTCGATGATTCACCAGATCGGGCTGAGTCGGAAGGATCGTAGCAGAGCGACGAGACGCCGCCAAGACTGTCGCGCCGCAGCGGGAGGCAGCGGAGAGCGAGGAAGCGTTTCGACGCGGGCACCGGTCGATGGATCGGCATGACACGGTGCACACTGGCTGCATCAACAGAGCCGACGACCGTGCAAGAGGCGCTTGCGCGGCCCGAGGGAAAGCAGTGGGACGCTGCCATCAAGTCAGAGTTGGCGTCCATTGCAGAAAACGACACGTGGCAGCTGGTTGACAGGCCGAAAGACGCCAAGGTCATCGGCTCCAAGTGGGTCTTCAAGACCAAGTTCACAAAGGAAGGTGTGGTTAACGAGTACAAGGCGCGCCTTGTGGCAAATGGGTATGCACAGCGTAAGGGCGAGCACTACGATGAGACGTTCGCCCCCGTCGCCAAGTTCACAAGCATCTGGGCGATCCTTGCGGTGGCAGCCGCGAAGGACATGGAGCTCCACCAAATGGACGTAAAGACGGCCTTCCTCAATGGCATCATCGACAAGGAAATCTACATGGAGGTGCCGGAGGGGGTGGAGGNGCATGCTGGCTGCATCAACGGAGCCGACGACCGTGCAAGAGGCGCTTGCGCGGCCCGAGGGAAAGCAGTGGGACGCTGCCATCAAGTCGGAGTTGGCGTCCATTGCAGAAAACGACACGTGGCAGCTGGTTGACAGGCCGAAAGACGCCAAGGTCATCGGCTCCAAGTGGGTCTTCAAGACCAAGTTCACAAAGGAAGGTGTGGTTAACGAGTACAAGGCGCGGCTTGTGGCAAAGGGGTATGCACAGCGTAAGGGCGAGCACTACGATGAGATGTTCGCCCCCGTCGCCAAGTTCACAAGCATCTGGGCGATCCTTGCGGTGGCAGCCGCGAAGGACATGGAGCTCCACCAAATGGACGTAAAGACGGCCTTCCTCAATGGCATCATCGACAAGGAAATCTACATGGAGGTGCCGGAGGGGGTGGAGGCACCGGAGGGCAAGGTGTACAAGCTGCGGAAGTCCTTGTACGGGCTAAAACAATCGCCCCGATGCTGGTACCAACAGATGGACAGCTTCATGGCACAACTAGGCTTCAAGCGCTGTGAGGCGGATCACAGTGTGTACGTGCGGCACAGCAAGAAGCTCCATCAGATTGTCGCACTCTACGTGGACGATCTGATCTTGTGCTCCTCAGACCTGCCGAGCCTACAGCAGCTGAAAGAGCAGCTGAGCAGCAGGTTCCAGATGTCGGACATGGGGGAGCTGGAGTTCTACCTCGGGGTGAGCATTACGCGGAACCGGAGGGCGCGCACGCTTGAGCTGGGGCAGGCCAAATACGTGGCCGAGGTGCTGAAGCGGTACGGCATGGAGGACTGCAAACCAGTGTGCAGTCCTGTCTCCACGACCTATGAATTGAGTGCGGCAATGGCGCCGCAAACAAAAGAAGAGCGGGAGGATATGTCAGGGGTGCCTTACCAATCGGCGGTGGGCAGCCTCATGTACGCCATGGTGGCGACTGGACCGGACCTGGCCTATGCGGTAGGCCAAGTGAGCAGGTACGTGGCCGATCCAGGGCTACTACACTGGCAGGCGGTCAAGCGCATCCTCCGCTACCTACAGGCGACGCGGCACGCGCGCCTGAGGTTCGACGGCAAGGGGCGGACGGACCCTTTGCGTCTGGTCTGCTACACGGATGCAGACTACGCTGGCGATGTGGACAAGCGGAAGTCCACATCCGGCTACGTGTTCTTCCTCGCTGGTGCAGCGGTCTCGTGGTGCAGCAGGAAGCAGGACTGCGTCGCCACCTCCACAGTGGAAGCTGAGTACATTGCGCTGGCCGAGGCGGTCAAAGAGGCGGTGTGGCTCCGCAGGTTGCTGGGGGAGTAGGGCGTGCCGCAGCTGGAGCCTACGGTGGTGCACGAGGACAACACCGGCTCCATCTCGCTGACCAACCCGACGCAGCACAGGAGGACGAAGCACATCGACGTGCCTTATCACTACGCACGGGACATGGTCGAGAAGGGGCAGGTGGTGCTGCAGCACTACAGCACGCACAGCATGCTTGCGGATTGCTTGACCAAAGCGCAACCCGCAGACCGGCACGCGATGAGCGTGGCCGGACTTGGGATGACCAGCTATGATGGGCTGGAGGGCGCAGCGGAAGATGAGTGAGAGCAAGCAGGAGCAGCGGGCATGGAAGGTGCAAGGGGGAGAATGTTGAAAGATTGCCCCTCCGCATGCCCGAGTGCGGCGCCGGTAGGCGCTGACGAGCCGCCAGAAAATGGAAACTCCGCTCCGGCGGATCTAGAGACTCGCCATTTACTCGGATCCTAAAATGGAGGATTGCCCCTGACAGTTGACAAGTTGCTGAATCCGGTGGAAGTTGTTTCGCCGGAATCGGACAAGTATTGAGGGAGATATGGCTTTCCCAAGTTGGGGTATGCGCAGCGGCTCTGGGAGCCGGCTGCGACTCGAAATCCCGTCGATAATCGACCGGACCGAGTAACAAAAATACCATCTGGAGAAAATGCTCCGATAGGCCTGTCGAGGCGTCCGGTGGATGATCCACCTGATCCGGCGGATCATCCACCGGATCCAGTAGTGCAGGTTGTTACTGAAGGACTTAGCCAAAAAATCTGACTGCAGGTCCGCGGACAGGTTTCGAACCTCGTCACACCCCATCACCAAACACGACTCAAAAGTGGGTAGGGTGCGTGGAAACAGTGCAGGGGACCCGCACACCATGTGCAATGGGACATGCGCTTTGGGAAAGGCGCTTCGTACGTGAATGAAGGCGCCATGGCGAGTGGCGGCGTCAGGCTTCTGTGGTGGGTGAGACCTGCGCTTCGACAAGCATTACTTGAGCTACGCTTGGCCGAATTGCACGCAGTTTGGTGCCTTGGAAAGCTCATGACTATCCCTATAAATGTTGTGAGCATGACCATGTTCAAAAAATAACGCAAAATGACGTTATTCCCTTCGCAAACTGACTGTCTCTAAATTCCTGCTCACATAGCGTGAGGCGACCAGAAAGCTCCCGCTCAGTCTCAGATTCGCCCAAAACAGTAGACGTGAACCACTAAAGGCGATCAGACAAACGTCGGGACCGCACAACGCGGATCTCTTCCCGACATCAGGTATTATGCTCTCGATGGAAGAAGCACCGCAGGTGCGAAGAGTGCGCTAGGGGGTGCGAGCGCAGCCACGCACCCAGTGGTCACGTACACATCCCCGTTGAACAATTGATTTAAGGAAAATGGAAGGGCGGAATTGAGAAGAAAAACATTCGGGGCGTGCAGGCAGTCGTACACTGCTGGCAGGTACGACGGTCTCGATGGAAGAAGCACCGTAAGTGCAGACAGTTCTCTAAGGGGTGCGAGCGCAGCCACGAAAGCCATGGTGGCGTACATCCCCCGTTGAACAATTGATTTCAGAGAAAGGGATTGGCATAATTCAGAGGTAAAAAATTCGACATGTACAAGCAGTTTTACTCTATGGCCAAGTACGACGGTTGCGATGGAAAGAGCACCGCAGGTGCAAAGAGTGCGCCTGGGGGTTGCAAGCACATCCAGCCATCGCTTGGTTGCGTACACCCCCCTGTTGAACAATTGATCTCCCACAGAAATGTATTGCCAGAATTGAGAGACAAAGAATTCAGCGGGTACAGGCAGTTGTACACTACTACCAAGTACGAAGGTCTTGATGGAAGAAGCACCGCGGGTGCGGAGAGTGCCCAGGGGGGTGCGAGCGCATCCACGCACCCCGTGGTCGAGTACACCCCCCGCTGAACCATTGATTTTGGAGAAATGGAACGACAGAATGAAGAGGCAAAAAATTTGGCGCATGTACACCATTCTACACTACTGCTAGGTATGACGGTCTTGATGGAAGAAGCACTGCAGGTGCAAAGGGTGCGTCAGGGCATGCAAGCGCATCCACACACCCTGTGGTCGCGTACACCCCCATCGCTCAACAATTCATTTCAAAAAAATGGGCCAGCAGAATTGAGAGACACAAAATTCGGCCTGTAAAGGCGGTCGTACAGTACTGCGCGGTACGATGGTCTTAGTGGAAGAGGTACCACAGGTGCGCAACGGGCGCCGGGCGGTGCGAGCGCAGCCACAGACCCCTTGGTCACATACACCTCCCGTTAATCAATTGATTTTGGAGAAATGGACCAGCAGAATTGAGAGATGAGAAAATTGGTGCAT
Source organism: Penium margaritaceum (assembly GCA_023375785.1). Lineage (NCBI taxonomy): Eukaryota > Viridiplantae > Streptophyta > Zygnematophyceae > Desmidiales > Peniaceae > Penium > Penium margaritaceum. Next base: position 77,983 of record SZWC01003951.1, on the reverse strand, counting down.
ATAAGCAGTTGTACACTACTGACAAGTACAACGATTTTGATAGAAGAAGCACCGCAGGTTCGAAGAGTGCGCCGGGGGGTGCGAGCGCAGCCACGCACCCCATGGTTGCGTACACCCCCCGCTGAACAACTGATTTCGGAGAAATGGACCGGCAGAATTAAGAGGCAAAACAATTCACTATGTGCAAGAAGACGTACACTACTGCCAGGTACGACGGTCTTGATGGAAGAAGCACCATAAATGCAGAGAGTGCACAGGGGGGTGCGAGTGCAGCCAGTCTTCCCTTTGTTGCATACACCCTCCGGCTAAACAATTGATTTCGGACAAATGGACTGGAAGATTTGAGAGGCAAGAAATTGGGTGCGTACAGGTAGTCGTAAAGTACTTCCACGTACAACGGTCTTGATGGAAGAAGCACCGCAGCTTGAGACAGTACGTCGGGGGTTGCGAGCACAGCCACACACCCTGTGGTCACGTACACGCCCTGCTAAACAATTGATTTCGGAGAAACGGACCAGCAGAATTGAGAGACGAGGAATTCCACGCGTACAGGCAGTTGTAATCTATCGCTAGGTATGACGGTGTCGATGGAAGAAGCACCGCAGGTACGGAGAGTGCGCCACGGGGAGCGAGCGCAACCACGAACCCCGTGGTCGCGTACAATCCCCCGCTGAACAATTTATTTCAGACAAATGGAGCGGCAGTATTGAGAGACGAAACATTGCGGCACGTACACGCACTCGTACACTACTACCAGGTACGATGATCTTGATGGAAGAAGCACAGCAGGTGCGGAGAGTGCGTCGGTGGGTGCGAGCGCAGCCACGCACTCCATGGTCGCGTACACCCCCCCGCTGAACAATTGATTTTGAAGAAATGGACTGGCAGAATTGAGAGACAAATCATTATGGCGGGTACAAGCACTTGTACACTACCATCAGGTATGACGATCTTGATAGAAGAAGTACCACAGGTGCGGAGAGTGTGCCGGTGGGTGCGATGGCAACCACGCACCTCGTGTCCCCGTACACCCCCTCGTTGAAGAATTTATTTTTGAGAAATGGCCCGGCAGAATTGAGAGGCGCAAAATTTGGCACGTACAGGTAGTCGTATACTACTGTTAGGTACGAAAATCTTGATGGAAGAAGCACCGCGGGTGTGGAGAGAATGCCCGAGGATGCAAGCGCAGCCACGCACCATGTGGTTGTGTACACCCCCCCGCTAAACAATTGATTTCGGAGACATGGACCGGCAGAATTCAGTGACAAGGAATTCAGCGTTTGCAGGCACTCGTACACTACTGCCAGGTACGAAGGAACCGCAGGTGCGAAGAGTACTCCGAGGGGTGCGAGCGAAGCCACCCACCTCGTGGTCGCGTACACCCCCTGCTTAACCATTGATTATAGAGAAATGGACTAGCTCAATTAAGAGGCAAAAAATTCAGCACGTATAGGCCGTCGTACATTACTGCCAAGAATGACAGTCTTGATGGAAGATGCACCAAAGAGTGTGTCGGGGGGTGCAAGCGCAGCCACGCACCCCGTGGTTGCGTACAAACCCCCCGCTAAACAATTCATTTCAGAGAAATGGACTGGAAGAATTGAGAAGTGAAGAATTTGGCCCATAGAGGCAGTCGTACACTACTGTCGGGTTTGACCATCTCGATGGAAGAAGCACCGTATGTGCGGAGAGTGGGCTAGAGGGTACGGGCGTACCCACGCACACTGTGGTCACGTACACCCCCTGTTGAACAATTGATTTCGAAGAAATGAACCGGCAGAATTGAGAGGCAATAAATTCGATGCGTACAGGCATTTGTACTCTACCGCCAGGTATTACGGTCTCGATGGAAGTAGCATCGCAGGTGCGGGAAGTGCGCCCGGGGGTGCAAGCGCGACCACGCACCCGGTGGTGGCGTACATCCCCCGATGAAAAATTGATCTTGGAGAAAGGCACCGGAAGAATTGAGAGGCAATTTATTCAGCGCGTACAAGTAGTTGTACACTAGTACCAAGTAGGATGGTCGCGATGGAAGAAGCACTGCATGTGCAGAGAGTGTGTCGGGGGGTGCGAGCGCAGCCACCCACCCCGTGGTTGCGTACACCCCTCCCGCTGAACAATTGATTTTGGACAGAAATGTACCGGCATAACTGAGATTCAAAGAATTCAGCGTGTAGAGGCAGTTGTACACTACTGTCAAGTATGAAGGTCTTGATGGAAGAAGCACTGCAGGTGCGGAGAGTGTGCCGGGTTGTGCGAGCGCAGCCACGCACCCCGTGGTCGCATATACCCCCGCTGAACTATTGATATTAGGAAAATGGACCGGAAGAATTAAAAGGTAAAAATGTGGCGCGTGTACGCCGGCGTACACTTATTCCACATATGACGATCTTGATGAAAGAAGCACCGCACGTGCAAAGAGTGTGTCGGGGGGTGCGAGCGCTGTCACACACCCCGTGGTCTTGTACACTATCCAGCAGAGAAATGGATGGGCAGAATTGAGGGGCAAAAAACTCGGCGTGTACAAGCCGTCTTACACTACTGCCAGGTACGACGTTCTCGATGGAAGAAGCATCGCAGGTGCGGATAGTGCACCGGGGGGTGCGAGCTCAGCCACGCACTCTGTGGTCGTGTATAGCCCCCATTGAACAATTCATTTTGGAGAAATGGACGAGAAAAAATGAGAGGCAAACATTTCGGCGCATACAGAGACACGTACACTACTGCCAGAAATGATGGTCTTGATGGAAGAAGCACCGCAGGTACGGAGAGTGTGTCGGGGGGTGCGAGCGAAGCCACGCACCCCTTAGTCGCTTACACCCCTCGCTTAACAATATATTTCCAAGAAATGGACCGGCAGAATTGAGAGACAAAACATTACGGCACGTACAAGAGCTCCTACACTACTACGAGGTACGGAAATCTTGATAGAAGATGTACCGCAGGTGCCAAGAGTGCGTCGGTGGATGTGAACGGAACCCCACACCTTGTGGTCGCGTACACCCCCTCGCTGGATAATTTATTTCAGAGAAATGGACCGGCACAATTGAGAGGCAAATAATTCAGCGCGTACAAGCAGGCGTACAGTACTGTCAGGTACGCCAGCCGCAATGGAAGCAGCACCGCAGATGCAGAGACTGCGCCGAGGGGTGCGAGCGCGGCCACGCACCTTGTGGTCGCGTACACCCCCCTGCTGAACAATTGATTTCAGAGAAATGGACTGGCAGAATTGAGAGGTAAAAACATGCAGGAAGTCATACACTACTCCCATGTACGACGGTCTTGATGGAAGAAGCAGCGAAGGTGCAGAGTGTACGCCTAGGGTTTCAAGCGCAGTCACGCACCCCGTGATCGCATACACCCCCTGCCCAACAATTGATTTCAGAGAAATGGACAGGCAGAATTGAGAGGCAAAACATTCAGTGCATACAAACAGTTGCACTCTTCTACCAGGTACAACGGTCTTGATGGAAGAAGCACCACAGATACGGAGAGTGCACCGGGGGGTGCAAGCAAAGCCACGCACCCCGTGATCGCGTACACCCCCCCGTTGAATAACTGATTTCAGAGAAATGGACTGGCAGAATTGAGAGGCAATAAAATTGGGCACCTGCACGAAGCTGTACAATACTGTCACGTACGACGGTCTTGATGGAAGAAGCACCACAGGTGCGGACAATACGCCCGGGGTTTCAAGCGCAGCCACGCATCTCGTGGTCACGTACACCCCCCTGCTGAACAATTAATTTCGGAGAAATGGACCGGCAGAATTGAGAGGTTAAACATTTGGTGGTAAGACAGTCGTACTCTACTCCCAAGTACGACAGTCTTGATGGAAGAAACACTGTAGGTGCGGAGAGGGTGCCGAGGGGTACGAGCCCAACCTCGCACCCCATGGTCGCGTACATCCCCACGTTGTACAATTGATTTCGGAGAAATGGACTGGCAGAATTAAGAGGCAAAAAAATCAGCGCATGCCGGCAGGCGTACACTACTGCCAGGTACGATGGTCTTCATGAAAGAAGCACCGCATGTGCAGAGAGTGCGCCGAGGGTTGCGAGCGCAGCCACGCACCCCGTGGTCACGTACACCCCCCCTGCTGAAGAGTTGATTTCAGAGAAATGGACCGGCAGAATTGAGAGGCGAAAAAATTCGTCGCATACACAGCTTTGTACATTATTGCCAGGTACAACGGTTTCAATGGAAGAAGCACAGCAGGTGCGGAGAGTGCGGAGGCGGGTGCGAGCACAGCCACGCACTCCATGGTCGCGTACACCCCCTTGCTGAACAATCGATCTCTGAGAAATGGACCGGCATAATTGAGAGACGAATAATTTGGCACGTACAAGGAGTAGTACACTGGTTCCAGGTACGATGGTCTCGATGGAAGAAGCACAGCAAGTGCAAAACATGCGCCGGGGGGTGCGAGCACAGCCACACACCCCATGGTCATGAACACCCCTCCGCTCAACAATTGATTTCGGAGAAATGGACCGGGAGGATTGAGAAGCAAAAGAACTTGGTGCGTATAAGAATTTGTAAAATAATGCCAGGTTCGACTCTCTCGATGGAAGAAGCACCGATGGTGCGGAGAGTGCGATGGGGCTGCGAGCACAGCCACCCACCCTGTGGTCGCGTACACCCCCTTGCTGAAAAACTGAATTTGGAGAAATGGACCGGCATTATTCAAAGACAAACAATTCGGCACGTACAAGCAGTCGTACACTACTGCTAGGTATGACGCTCTAGATGGAAGAAGCACCGTAGGTGCGAAGAGTGCGCCGGGGGGGGGGGGGGGGGGGGGGGGGGGGGGGGGGGGGGGATGCGAGCGCAACCACGCACCCTGTGGTCGCGTACATCCCCGCGCTGATCAATTGATTTCATTGAAATAGATCGGCTGAATTAAGAGACGAAGAATTCAGTCAGTAAAGGCAGCCGTACACTCGTGCAACGTATGGCAGTCTCCATGGAAGAAGCACTGCAAGTGTGAAGAGTGCGCTGGGGGGTACGAGCGCAGCCACTCACCATGTTGTCACGTACAACCCCCCGCTCAACAATTGATTTGAGAGAAATCGACTGGCAGAATTGAGAGGCAAAAAATCTGGCACGTATAGGCAGTTGTAGACTACTGCCAGGTACGACGGTCTCGATGGAAGAAGCACCGCAGGTGTTGAGAGTGCTCTGGAGGGTGCGAGCGCAACTATGCACCCTGTGGTCGTGTACAACCACCCGCTGAACGATTGATTTCAGAGAAATGGACTGGCAGAAATTGAGAGGCAAACAATTTGGCGCATACAGGCATTTGTACACTATTGCCAGTTACGACGGTCTCGATGGATGAAGCACCGCAGTGACAGAGAGTGCACCGGGGGGTGCAAGCGCAGCCACGTACCCTATGGTTGCGTACACCCCCCGTTGAACAATTGATTTCAGAGAAAGGGACCGGCAAAATTGCGAGACGAAACATTCGTCGCCTACAGCTAGTTGTACAGTAGTGCCAAGTACGACAGTCGCGATGGAAGAAGCACTGCAGGTGTGGAGAGTGCGCCGTGGGGTGCGAGCACAGCTACACACCCCATTGTCGCATACACCCCCGGCTGAACTACTGATTTTGGGCCAATGGACAAGCAAAATTGAGAGGAAAAAATTCTGCGAGCATAGGCCGTCGCACACTACTGTCAGGTACGACGGTCTTGATGGAAGAAACACCACAGGTGCAAAGAGTGCGTTGAGGGGTGCGAGCGCAGCCACATACTACGTGGTCCCATGAAACACCCCCCCCCCCCCCCCCCCCCCACCGCTGAACAATTCATTTCAGAGGAATGGACCGGCAGAATTTGGAGGCGAAAAAGTCTGCGCGTACAAGCAGTCGTACACTACTGCCAAGTACGACAGTCTTGATGGAAGAAGAACCACAGGTGCGAAGAGTGCTTCAGGGGGTACGAGCGCAGCCACACACCCCATGGTCATGTACACCCCCCTGCTGAACAATTGGTTTTGGAGAAATGGATTGGCAGAATTGAGAGGCAAAAAACTTTGGCGCGTACAGGCAGTCGTACTCTACTGCTAGGTTCGCCGGTCTCGATGGAAGAAGCACTGCAGGTGCGGAGAGTGTGCGGGGGGGTGCGAGCGCAGCCACGCACCCCGTGGTCGCGTACACCTCCCCGTTGAATTTCTTTTTCCAGAGAAACGGACTGGCAGAATTGAGAGGCAAGAAATTTGGCGCATACAGGCAGTTGTACATAACTGCCCCGTATGACGGTCTTGATGAAAGAAGCACCGCAGGTGCGGGGAATGTGTCGGGGATTGCGAGCGCAGCCACGCATCCCGTGGTCGTGTACATCCCCCTGCTGAAAATCGGATTTCAGAGAAATGGACTGGCACAATTCAGAGCCGAAAAATTTGGCGCGTACAGGAATTTGTACACTATTGCCAGGTACAAAGAAGCACCACAGGTTTCGGAGAGTGCGTTGGGGGTTGAGAGCACAGCCACGCACCCAGTGGTCACACACACCCCCTTGCTTAACAATTGATTTCAAATAAATGGACCAGCATAATTGAGAGAAAAATCATTCAATACGTACAAGCAGTTGTACACTGCTGCTAGGTACGACGGTCTTGATGGAAGAAGCACCGCAGGTGTGGAGAGTGCGCCGGGGGATGCGAGCGTAGCCACGCACCCCGTGGTCGTGTACACCCTCCTGCTGAATAACTTATTTCGGAGAATGGACTGGGAAAATTGAGAGACAATAAATTTGGAGTGTACAAGCAGTCGTACACTACTGCCAAGTACGACAGTCTTGATGGAAGAAGCACCGCAGGTGCGGAGAGTGCGCCCAGGGGTGTGAGCGCGGCCACCCATCCTTTGGTTGCATACGTCCCCCTGCTGAACACTCTATTTTGGAAGGAAATGGAGAGGCAGAATTGAAAGACAAAGAATCTGACATGTACATGTAGTCGTACACTACTACCAGGTACAACGGTGTTGATGGAAGAAGCACCGCAGGTGCGGAGAGTGCGCCCAGGGGTGTGAGCGCGGCCACCCATCCTTTGGTTGCATACGTCCCCCTGCTGAACACTCTATTTTGGAAGGAAATGGAGAGGCAGAATTGAAAGACAAAGAATCTGACATGTACATGTAGTCGTACACTACTACCAGGTACAACGGTGTTGATGGAAGAAGCACCGTAGGTACAAAGAGAGCGTCTTGTGGTCGCGTACCCCCCCCCCCCGCTGAACAATTGATTTCAGAGAAATGGACCGGTACAATTGAGAGGCAAAAAATTTGGCGCGTAAAGGTAGTTGTACACTACCACCAAGTACGATGGTCTCCATGGAAGAAGCACTGCAGGAGTGGAGAGTGCGCCGGGGGGTACGAGCGCAGCCAAGCATTACGCGGTCGCGTACACCCCCCCGCTGAACAATTGATTTTGAAAAATGGACTAGCAAAATTGAGAGACGAAACATTCGGTGCGTACAAGCAGTCGTACACTCCTACAAGGTACAATGGTCTTGATGGAAGAAGCACCACAGGTGTGAAGAGTGTGCCGGGGGGTGCAAGCGCAGCCATGCATCCCATGGTCGCGTACACCCCCCGCTGAACAATTGATTTCAGAGAAATGGACCAGCATAATGGAGAGGCAAAACATTCAGCGCGTACAAGCAGTCGTACACTACTGTCAGGTACAATGGTCTTGATGGAAGAAGCACCGCAGGTGTGGAGAGTGCTCCAGGGGGTATGAACGCAGCCACGCATCCCGTGGTTGCGTACAACCCCCCGTTGAACAATTGATTTTGGAGAAATGGACTGGCAGAATTGTGACGCAAAACATTTGATGTCTAGAAGCATTTATACACTACTTCCACTTACGACGGTCTCAATGGAAGAAGCAATGCAGGTGCGGAGAGTGCACCAGGGGGTGTGAGCGCAGCCACGCACCCCATGGTCGCGTACAGCCCCCGTCGAACAGTTGATTTTGGAGAAAGGGACCAGCAAAATTGCGAGGTGAAACATTCGGTGTGTACACGCACTTGTAAAGCAGTGCCAACTACGACAGTCGTGATGGAAGAAGCACCGCAAGTGCGGAGAGTGCTCCGGGGGATGCGAGTGCAGCCACGCATCCGTGGTCGCGTGCACGTTCAATAGTTCAGTGGGGGACGCCCCGCTGGACTATTGATTTTGGAGAAATGGACTAGCAGAATTGAGAGGTGAAATTTCGATGCGCATAGGCCGTCGTACAGTACTGCCAGGTACGACGGTCTTCATGGAAGAAGTACTGCAGGTACAGAGAGTGCGTCACGAGGTGCGAGCGCAGCCACGCACCCCGTGGTCGCGTACACCCCCTCTCTCCCCCCCCCTGCAAAACAATTCATTTCAGAGGAATGGACCGGCTGAATTGAGTGGCCAAAAATTCAGCACATTAAGGTAGTTGTACACTCTTGTCGGGTACGACGGTCTCCATGGAAGAAGCACCGCAGGTGGGAAGAGTGCGTAGGGGGGTGCGAGCGTAGCCACGCACCCCGTGGTTGCATACAACCCCCTGCTGAATAATTGATTTTGGAAACATGGGCTGGCAGAATTGAGAGGCGAAAGACTCGGCACGTACAGGCATACATACACTACTGCCAGGTACGAAGATCTCTATGGAAGAAGTAGTTTAGGATCGAAGAGTGTGCCGGTGGGTGAAAACGCAACCACGGACCTTGTGGCCGCGTACAACCCCTCGCTGAACACTTCATTTTGCACAAATGGACCGGCTGAACTGAGAAACAAAACATTCGCCCCGTACGGGCAGTCGTACACTACTGTCAGGTATGACGATCTCGATGGAAGAAGCACCGCAGGTGTGGAGAGTGCTCCGGGTGGTGCGAACACAGCCATGCACCCCGTGGTCGTTTAACCCCCCTGCTGAACAATTGATTTTGGAGAAATGGCCGGGCAGAATTGAGAGGCAAAAAATTTGGCATGTACAAGCATTTGTACACTTCTGCCAGATACGACGGTCTCGATGGAAGAAGCACCGTAGGTGCAGAGAGTGCACCGGGGGGTACGAGCACAGCCACGCACCCCATGGTCGCGTACACCTCCCGTTGAACAATTGATTTCCGACATAGGGACGGACAAAATTGTGAGGCGAAACATTCGGTGCGTACATGCAGTTGTATAGTAGTGCAAAGTACGACAGTCGGGATGGAAGAAGCACCGCAGGCGTGGAGAGTGCTCCGAGGGGTGCAAGCGCAGCCACTTACCCCGTGCTGGCGTACATCCCCCGCTGTACTATTTATTTTGGAGAAATGGACCAGCCAAATTGAGAGGCAAAAATTTGGCGCACATAGGCTGTTGTACACTACTCCCAGGTACGACGGTCTTGATGGAAGAACCACCGCAGGTGCAAAGAGTGCGTCAGGGGGTGCGCGCNCCCCCCCCCCCCCCCCCCCCCCCCCCGCCTGAATAATTCATTTCAGAGGAATGGACCGGCAGAATTGAGAGGAAAAAAATTGGACACATAAAGGCAGTCGTACACTATTGTCGGGTACGACGGTCTCGATGGAAGAAGCACCGCAGGTGTGAAGAGTGTTTCCGGGGGTGCGAGCGCAGCCACTCACCACATGATTGCGTACACCCCCCTGCTGAACAATTGATTTCAAAATAATGGACCGGCGGAGTAGAGAGGAGAAAAATTCGGTACGTACAGGCAGTCGTACTCTTCTGCCAGGTTTGACCGTCTTGATGGAAGAAGCACCCCAGGTGCGGAGAGTGTGCCAGGGGGTGCGAGCACAGCCACGCACCCCGTGGTCGCGTACACCCCCCGTTGAACAATTGAATTTAGAGAAATGGACTGGTAGAATTGAGAGGCAAAACATTCGGTGGGTGCAGGCAGTAATAAACTACTGCACCGTATGACGGTCTTGATGAAAGAAGCACCGCAGGTGCGGAGAGTGCGCCGGGGGTTGCGAGCGCAACCATGCACCCCGTGGTCACGTTTACCCCCTTGCTGAACACTTGATTTCGAGAAATGGACTGACATAATTGAGAGACAAATTATTTGGCACGTATAAGAAGTCGTACACTGGTGCCAGATAACGGTCTTGATGGAAGAAGCACCGCACGTTCTGAGAGTGTGCCAGGGGATGCGAGCGCAACCACGCACCCCGTGGTTACTTACACCCCCCCGCTGAACAATTGATTTTGGAGAAATGGACCGGGAGAATTGAGAGATTTTTTTTTTTTGGCATGTACAAGCAGTCCTACACTACTGCCACATTAGACGGTCTTGATGGAAGAAGCACCGCAAGTACCAAGAGTGTGCTAGGGGGTGCCAGCGCAGCCACACACCCTGTGGTCGCATACAATCCCCCACTAAACAATTGATTTTGGAGAAATGCACCAGCAGAATTCAGAGGCAAGAAATTTAATGTGTAGAGGCAGTTGTACAATATTGCCAGGTACGACGGTCTTGATGGAAGAAGCACCGCAGATTCAGAGAGTGCACTGGGGGGTGCGAGCGCAGCCACGCACCCAGTGGTCACGTACAACCCCCTGCTGATTTTAGAGAAATGGACTGGCAGAAATGAGAGGCGAAAAACTCGACACGTAAAGGCAGTCCTACACTACTGCCAAGTGTGACAGTCTCGATGGAAGAAACATCACAGGTACGGAGAGTGTGCCAGGGAGTGCGAGCGCAACCACGCACCCCGTGGTCGCGTACACCCCCCCGCTAAACAATTGATTTTGAAGAAATGGACTGGCAGAATTGAGAGGCAAAAAATTTGGCGCGTACAAGCAGGTGTACACAACTGCCAGGTATGACGGTCTTGATGGAAGATGCGCCGCAGGTGCAAAGAGTGCACTGGGGGGTGCGAGTGCAGCCACGCACGTTGCGGTCTCGTACAACCCCTATTGAACAATTGATTTTGTAGAAGGGACCGGCAGAATTAAAAGATAAAACATTCGGCGCGTAAAGGCAGTTGTACACTTGTGCCAAGTACAATAGTCGCGATGGAAGTAACACTGCAGGTGCGGATAGTAAGCCGGGGGGTGTGAGCGCAGCCACCCACCCCGTGGTTGCGTACACCCCCGGTAAACACTTGATTTCGGAGAGAAATGGAGACGCAAAATTGAGAGGAAAAACATTTGGCGTGTACACGCAGTCGTACACTACTATCAGGTACAAAGAAGCACGGCAGGTGCGGAGAGTGCGCGGGAGGGTGCGAGCACAGCCACATACTTCGTGGTCCCGTACACCCCCCGGTGAACTATTGATTTCGGCGAAATGGACAGGCAGAATTGAGAGGCGAAAAAATGGCGCATAAAGGGAGTCGTACACCACTGTCAGGTACGATGGTCTTGATGGAATAAGTACCGTAGGTGCAGAGGTTGAGGCGGGGGGTGCAAGCCCAACCACGCAACCCATGGTCATGTACACCCCCCCACTGAACAATTGATTTTAAAAAACAGACCGGCAGTATTGAGAGACAAAACATTCGGCGCGTACAAGCAGTCGTACACTACTATTAGGTACGACAGTCTCGATTGAAGAAGCACCGCAGTTGCAAAGAGTACACCGGGGGGTGTGAGCGCAGCCATGCACCCCATGGTCGTGTACACCTTCTACTAAAGAATTGATTTTAGAGAAATGGCCCGGCAGAATTGAGAGGCTTAAAATCCGGTGCGTATAGGCAGACGTACACTTCTGCCAGGTACGACAATTTCGATGGAAGAAGCATCGTAGGTGTGGAGAGTGCACCGGTGGGTGCGAACACAACCATGGACCTCGTGGTCGCGTACACCCCCTCGCTGAACAATTTATTTTGGAGAAATGGACCAGCAGAATTGAGAGGCGAAAAAATCAGCACGTACAAGCAGTCGTACACTGCTATCAGGTATGATGGTCTTGAAAGATAAAGAATTGCAAGTGCAGAGAGTACGTCGGGGGTTGCGAGCGTAGCCACGCATCCTGTGGTTGCGTACACCCCCCTGTCGAACAATTCATTTTGGAGAAATGAGCCGGCATAGTTGAGAGACGAAGAATTTGGTACGTACAAGCAGTCGTACACTACTTCCACATACAACGTTCTCGATGAAAGAAGT
>SZWC01003951.1:25471-65824 GCA_023375785.1 Penium margaritaceum | reverse complement strand
AGCACGTACAAGCAGTCGTACACTGCTATCAGGTATGATGGTCTTGAAAGATAAAGAATTGCAAGTGCAGAGAGTACGTCGGGGGTTGCGAGCGTAGCCACGCATCCTGTGGTTGCGTACACCCCCCTGTCGAACAATTCATTTTGGAGAAATGAGCCGGCATAGTTGAGAGACGAAGAATTTGGTACGTACAAGCAGTCGTACACTACTTCCACATACGACGTTCTCGATGAAAGAAGTACCACCGGTGCGGAGAGTGCGCTAGGGGATGCGAGCACAGCCACGCACCCTGTAGTGGCATACAACCCCGTGCTGAACAACGTATTTTGGAGAAATGGACCGGCAAAATTGAGAGGCGAAAATCTTGATGTGTAAAAGCAGTCGTACACTACTGCCACTTATGTCGGTCTTGATGGGAGAAGCACCGCAGGTGCGGCGAGTACGCCGGGGGGTGTGAGCGCAGCCACGCACTCCGTGGTCACGTACAACGCTCTGTTGGACAATTGATTTCAGAGAAATGGACCGGCATAATTGAGAGGCGAAACATTTGGCACATATAGGCAGTCGTACAATGCAGCCAGGTACAATGGTCTTGATGGAAGAAGCACTATAGGTGGGGAGAGTGCGCCGCGGGGTGTGAGCGTAGCCACTTATCTGTGGTCGTGTACACCCCCGCTAAACAATGGATTTCGAAGAAATGGACCGGCAGAATTGAGAGGCAAAAACTTCGGCCCATACAAGCAGACGTACACTACTCCCAGGTATGATGATCTTGATGGAAGAAGCATTATAGGTGCGGAGTGTGCGCCGGTGGGTGCGAACGCAACCACGGACCTTGTGGTCGTGTATACCCCCTCGCTGAACAATTTATTTTGGAGAAATGGACCAGTAGAATGAAGAGGCAAAATATTTGGCACTTACAGGCAGTTGTACACTACTGTCAGGTATGACGGTCTTGATGGAAGAAGCATTGTAGGTGCGGAGAGTACGTCAGGGGTTGCGAGCGCAGCCACGCACCCTGTGGTCACGTACAACCCCCTGCTGAACAATTGATTTCGGAGAATTCGGTGCGTACATGCAGTCATATACTACAGCCATGTACGACGGTCTTGATGGAAGAAGCACCGCAGGTGCGGAGAGTACCCTAGGGGGTGCAAGTGCAGCCACGTACCTCGTAGTCACATACAACCCCACGCTGAACAATTGATTTTTGAGAAATGGACCAGCAGAATTGAGAGGCAAAAAACTCAACGTGTAGAGGCAATTGGACACTACTGCCAGGTTTGACGGTCTCGATGGAAGAAGCACCGCAGGTGCGACGAGTGCGCCGGGGGATGCGAGCGCAGCCACCTCCCTATTGTCGCGTACAATGCCCTGCTGAACAATTGATTTCAGAGAAATGGACCTGCAGAATTGAGAGGCANAGGTACAATGGTCTTGATGGAAGAAGCACTATAGGTGGGGAGAGTGCGCCGCGGGGTGTGAGCGTAGCCACTTATCTGTGGTCGTGTACACCCCCGCTAAACAATGGATTTCGAAGAAATGGACCGGCAGAATTGAGAGGCAAAAACTTCGGCCCATACAAGCAGACGTACACTACTCCCAGGTATGATGATCTTGATGGAAGAAGCACTATAGGTGCGGAGTGTGCGCCGGTGGGTGCGAACGCAACCACGGACCTTGTGGTCGTGTATACCCCCTCGCTGAACAATTTATTTTGGAGAAATGGACCAGTAGAATGAAGAGGCAAAATATTTGGCACTTACAGGCAGTTGTACACTACTGTCAGGTATGACGGTCTTGATGGAAGAAGCACCGCAGGTGCGACGAGTGCGCCGGGGGATGCGAGCGCAGCCACCTCCCTATTGTCGCGTACAATGCCCTGCTGAACAATTGATTTCAGAGAAATGGACCTGCAGAATTGAGAGGCAAAAAACTCGACGTGTAGAGGCAATTGGACACTACTGCCAGGTTTGACGGTCTCGATGGAAGAAGCACCGCAGGTGCGACGAGTGCGCCGGGGGATGCGAGCGCAGCCACCTCCCTATTGTCGCGTACAATGCCCTGCTGAACAATTGATTTCAGAGAAATGGACCTGCAGAATTGAGAGGCAAAAAACTCGGCACGTAAAGGCAGTCGTACACTACTACCGGATACAATGGTCTTCATGGGAGAAGCACTACAGATGCGCAGAGTGCGCTGCAGGGTGCGAGCGCAACCACGCACTCCCTGGTCGCGTACACCCCCTGCAGAATAATTGATTTCGGAGAAATGGACCGGCAGAACTGAGAGCCAAAATTCGGCGCGTAGAGGCAATCGTATAATATTTCTTGGTACTACGGTCTCGATGGAAGAAGCACCGCAGGTGCGGAGAGTGTGCCGGGGGATGCGAGCGCAGCCACGCACCCCGTAGTTGCGTACCTGGTGTACGAGGGGTGTACGGTACACCCCTCATTGAACAATTGATTTTGGAGAGAAATAGACCGGCAAAATTGAGAAACGAAGCGTTTGGCGTATAAAGGCAGTCGTACACTTCAGCCAAGTACGAAGATCTTGATGGAAGAAGCACCGCAGGTGGACAGAGTGCACCGAAGGGTGCGAGCACAGCCACGCACCTCGTGGTCGCATACACCCCCTGCTGAACTATTGATTTTGGGGGAATACACCGGCAGTATTGAGAGGCAAAAATTTCGGTGCGTACAGGCCGTCGTACAATATTTCCAGGTATAACGGTCTTGATGGAAGAAGCATTGAACTTCCAAAGAGTGCGTCGGGGGGTGCGAGCACAGCCACGCAGCTTGTGGTATCGTACACCCCTCCGTTGAACATCTGATTTCAGAGAAATGGACCGGCAAGATTGAGAGGCAAAACATTCGGTGTGTAAAGGCAGTCGTACACTACTGCAAGCTACAACGGTCTCGATGGAAGAGGCACCGCAGGTGCGTAGAGTGTGCCGGGGGTTGCAAGCGCAGTCACGCACCCGGTGGTCGCGTACACTCCCCCCCCCCACCGAACAATTGATTTCCGAGAAAGGGACCGGCAGAATTGAGAAGTGAAACATTCGGCGCGTACAGGTAGTCGTACAATAGTGCCAAGTGTGACAGTTGTGATGAAAGAAGCACCGTAAGTGCAGAGAGTGCGCCTGGGGGTGCGAGCGCAGCCTCGCACCCCGTGGTCGTGTACACCCTCTCGCTGAACAATTGGCTTCAGTGAAATGGACCGATGAAAAATTCTGCACGTAGAAGCAGTTGTACACTACTGCTAGGTACGACGATCTTCATGGAAGAACCACCGCAGGTGCGCAGAGTGCGCCTAGGGTATGTGAGCGGAGCCACGCACCCCGTGGTCATGTACAACCCCTGATGAACTATTGATTTCAGAGAAATCTACTAGCTGAATTGAGAGGCAAAAAATTCGGCGTGTACAAGGAGTCGTACACTACTGCCAGGTACGACGGTCTCAATGGAAGAAGCACCGCAGTTGTAGAGATTGCACCTGGGGGGTGCTTGCGCAGCCACGCACCTAGTGGTCGCGTACACCCCCTCGTTGAACAATTGGTTTTGGAGAAATGGACCAGCAAAATTGAGAGGTAAAGAATTCAACGGATTGAGGCAATCCCAAACCACTGCGAGGTACAACGGTGTTGATGGAAAAAGCACCGCAAGTGTTGAGAGTGCACCGAGGGGTGCGAGGACAGCCACGCAACCCGTAGTCGGGTATACCCACCTGCTGAAAGATTGATTTTGGAGAAAGGGACCAGCAGAATTGAGAGGAAAAAAAGTTGACACGTACAAGCAGTCGTAAACTAGTGCCAGGTATGAGCGTCACGATGGAAGAAGCACCGCGGGTGTAGAGAGTGTAACGGGGGATGCGAGCACAGCCACGCACCCCGTGGTTGCGTACACCCCCCCGCTAAACAATACACTTGGTAGAAATGGACTGGCAGAATTGAGAGACAAAAATCCGGCGCATACAGGTAGTCACACACTACTGCTAGGTGTGACGGTCTTGATGGAAGAAGCACCACAGGTGCCGAGAGTGCGCTAGGGGGTGAGAGCATAGCCACGCACCCCGTGGTTGCGTACACCCCCCGCAGAACTACTGATTTTGGAGAAATGGATGGGGATAGTCAAGAGACGAAACATTCTGCGCGCATGGGTTGTGGTACACTACTCCCAAGAACGATGGTCTTGATGGAAGAAGCAGCGCAGGTGCAAAGAGTGCGCCGGGGGGTGCGAGTGCAGCCACGCACCCAGTGGATGTGTACACCCCCCCCCCCCCCCCCCGGTGAAGAAATGATTTCTAAGAAATGGACAAGTAGAATTAAGAGAAAAGAATTAGGTTCGTACAGGCAGTCGTACACTACTGCTAGGTACGACAGTCTTGATGGAGAAGCACCGCAGGTGCGGAGACTGCACTGGTGGGTGCGAGCGCACCCACGCATCCTATGGTCGCGTAGACCCCTCCTCCCCCCCGAATCATTGATTTTCGAGAAATGGACCGGTAGAATTGAGAGGCAAACAATTCAATGCGTACAAGCAGTCGTACACTATTACCAGGTATGACGGTCTCGATGGAAGAAGCACCGCAGGTACAGAGAGTTTACTGCGGGGTGCGAGCGCAGCCACGTACCCCATGGTCGTGTTCACCCCCCGCTGAACAATTGATTTTGGAGAAACGGACTGGGAAAGTTTAGAGGCTGAGAATTCGTGGCGTACAGCCCGTTGTTCACTACTGCTAGGTACGACGCTCTTGATGGAAGAAGGACCGCAGGTGCAAAGAGTGCGCCGCGGGGTGCGAGTGCAGCCGCGCATCCCGTGGTCGCGTACACCCCCTCGCTGAAGAATTGATTTTGAAGAAATGGACCGGTGAAATTGAGGGGCGAAAAATTCAGCACGTACAGGCATTTGTACACTATTGCTAGGTACGACGGTCTTAATGGAAGAAGAACCGCAGGTGCAGAGAGTGTGCCGGGGGATGCGAGCGCAGCCACGCACCCCGTGGTCACGTAGACCCCTCCGCTAAACAATTGATTTCGGAGAAATGGACCGGCAGGATTGAGAGGCAAAAAACTCGGCGCGTATAGACAGTCGTACACTACTGCCAGGTATGATGGTCGTGATGGAAGAAGTACCGCAAGCGTGGAGAGTGTGCTGGGGGGGTGTGAGCGTAGCCATGCACCCCGTGGTCACGTAGACCCCTCCGCTAAACAATTGATTTCGGAGAAATGGACCGGCAGGATTGAGAGGCAAAAAACTCGGCGCGTATAGACAGTCGTACACTACTGCCAGGTATGATGGTCGTGATGGAAGAAGTACCGCAAGCGTGGAGAGTGTGCTGGGGGGGTGTGAGCGTAGCCATGCACCCCGTGGTCACGTAGACCCCTCCGCTAAACAATTGATTTCGGAGAAATGGACCGGCAGGATTGAGAGGCAAAAAACTCGGCGCGTATAGACAGTCGTACACTACTGCCAGGTATGATGGTCGTGATGGAAGAAGTACCGCAAGCGTGGAGAGTGTGCTGGGGGGGTGTGAGCGTAGCCATGCACCCCGTGGTCACGTAGACCCCTCCGCTAAACAATTGATTTCGGAGAAATGGACCGGCAGGATTGAGAGGCAAAAAACTCGGCGCGTATAGACAGTCGTACACTACTGCCAGGTATGATGGTCGTGATGGAAGAAGTACCGCAAGCGTGGAGAGTGTGCTGGGGGGGTGTGAGCGTAGCCATGCACCCCGTGGTCACGTAGACCCCTCCGCTAAACAATTGATTTCGGAGAAATGGACCGGCAGGATTGAGAGGCAAAAAACTCGGCGCGTATAGACAGTCGTACACTACTGCCAGGTATGATGGTCGTGATGGAAGAAGTACCGCAAGCGTGGAGAGTGTGCTGGGGGGGTGTGAGCGTAGCCATGCACCCCGTGGTCACGTAGACCCCTCCGCTAAACAATTGATTTCGGAGAAATGGACCGGCAGGATTGAGAGGCAAAAAACTCGGCGCGTATAGACAGTCGTACACTACTGCCAGGTATGATGGTCGTGATGGAAGAAGTACCGCAAGCGTGGAGAGTGTGCTGGGGGGGTGTGAGCGTAGCCATGCACCCCGTGGTCACGTAGACCCCTCCGCTAAACAATTGATTTCGGAGAAATGGACCGGCAGGATTGAGAGGCAAAAAACTCGGCACGTATAGACAGTCGTACACTACTGCCAGGTATGATGGTCTTGATGGAAGAAGTACCGCAAGCGCGGAGAGTGTGCTGGGGGGGTGTGAGCGTAGCCATGCACCCCGTGGTCACGTACACCCCCCCACTGAACAAATAATTTTGGAGAAATGGACCAGCAAATATAAGATGCAAAAAATTTGGCGCGTACAGGCAGTCGTATACTTTTGCCAGGTACGACGGTCGTGATGGAAGAAGCACCGCAGGTGCTCAGAGTGCACCAGTGGGTGCGAGCTTAACCACGCACCCCGTGGTCGCGTACACCCCCCGCTGAACAATTCATTTAGGAGAAATGGACCGGCAGAATCGAGAGGCAAAAAATTCGACGTGTACAGGCAGTCATGCACTATTGCCAGGTACCACGGTCCCAATGAAAGAAGCACCGCAGGTGCGGAGAGTGCAACAGGGGGTGCGAGCGCAGCCACGCACCCTCTTGTCGCGTATACCCGCCCCCCCGCTGAACAATTGATTTTTGAGAAATCGACCGGCAGACTTGAGAAGTGAAAAATACAGCGCGTACATGCTGTTGTATTCTACTGTCAGGTATGACGGTCTCGATGGAAGAAGCACCGCAGGTGCAGAGATTGCGCCGGGGGGTGCGAGCACAGCCACGCACCTCGTGGTCGTGTACACTCCCCCGTTGAACAGTTGATTTCGGTGAAATAGACCCGAACAATTAAGAGGCAAAAAAAAATGGCAACTACACGCACTTGTACACTACTCCCACGTACGACAGTCTCGATGGAAGAAGAACCGCAGGTGCAGAGAGTGTGCCGGGGGATGCGAGCGCAGCCACACACCCCGTGGTCGCGTACACCCCCCGGTTGAACAATTGATTTCGGAAAAATGGACTGGCAGAATTGAGAGACAGAAAATTTTGCGCGTACAGGCAGTCGTACACTAGTGCAAGGTATGACGGTCTCAATGGAAGAAGCACTGCAGGTGTGGAGAGTGCGCCGGTGGTTGCGAGCGCAGCCACTCACCGCGTGGTCGCTTACACCCCCCGCTGAACAATTGATTTTGGAGAAATGGACCAGCAAAATTGAGAGGCAAAAAATTCAATGCGTACAAGCAGTTATACACTACTGCCGGGTATGACGGTCTTGATAGAAGAACCACCGCATGTACATAGAGTCTGCCGGGGGGTGCAAGTGCAGCCACGCATTCCGTGGTTGCATACACCCCCCGCTGAACAATTGAGTGCGGAGAAACGGTCCAGCAGATTGGAGAGACGAAAAACTCGGTGCGTACAAGCAGTCGTACTCTATTGCCAGGTATGACGGTCTTGATGGCAGAAACATGGCAGGTGCGGAGAGTGCGCCGGGGGGTGCGTGTGCAGCTACGCATCCTGTGGTTGTGTACACCCCCCAGCTGAATAATTGATTCCGGAAAAATGGACGGTCAGAAATGAGAGCCGAATAATTCAACACATTCAGGCAGTTGTAAACTACTGTCACGTACGGCGGTCTTGATGGAAGAAGGCCTGCAGGTGCGGACAGTGCACTGGGGAATGAGTGCGCAACCATGCAGCCCGTTGTTGCCTACACCCCCTCGCTGAACGATGGATTTTGGAGAAATAGACCGGAAGAACTGAGACACAAAACATTCAGTGCCTATATGGAGTCGTACACTACTGCTAGGTATGATGGTCTTGATGGAAGAAGCATCGCAGGTGCGGAGAGTACGCAAGGGGGTGTGAACGCAGCCACGTACTCCGTGGATGTGTACCTCCCCCCCTAAAACAATTCATTTCAGAGAAATGGACCGGCAGAATTGAGAGGCAAAAAAATCAGCACGTACAAGCAGTCGTACACTACTGTCAAGTATGTTGGTCGCGATGGAAGAGGCACCGCAGGTACAGAGAGTGCGCCGGTGGGTGCAAGCGCAGCCACGCACCCTGTGGTCGCGTACACCCCCCTGGTAAACACTTGATTTCTTAGAGATGGACCCGAAGAATTGAGAGACAAAAGAATCGGCCCGTACAGGTAGTACACTAGTGGCAACTACGATGGTCTAGATGGAAGAAGCACTGCAGGTGCGGAGAATGTGCCGGGGGGTGCGAGCGTAGCCACGCACCCCGTGGTCGTTTAACCCCCCCTCGCAGAACAATTGATTACGTCGAAATGGACCAGCAGAATTGAGAGGAAAAACATTCGGCACGTATAGGCAGTCCTACACTACTGCCAGGTACGACGGTCTAGATGGAAGAAGTACCGCAGGTGCAGAGAGTGCGTTGGGAGGTGTGAGCATAGCCACGCTCCTTGTGGTCGCGTACACCCCCCGCAAAACAACTGACTTTGGAGGATTGGACCGGCAACTTTGAGAGGGGAGACATTTGGGGCGTACAGGCAGTTGTACACTACTGCCAGGTATGACGTTCTTGATGCAAGAAGCATCGGGGGTGTGGAGAGTGTGCCAGTGGGTACGAGCACAGCCATGCACCCCGTGGTCGTGAACAATTGATTATGGAGAAATAAACCAGCAGAATTGAGAAGCAAAGAATTCGGTGCGTACACACAGTTGTACACTATTGCCAGGTATGACAGTCTCAATGGAGGAAGCACTGCAGGTGCGGACAGTGCGCCGGCGGTTGCGAGTGCAGATACGCACCTCGTGGTCACGTACAACCCGTCACTGAAAAATTGATTTCAGAGAAACATACCGGCAGAATTGAGAGGCCAAAAATTGGCGCGTACAAGCAGTCGTACACTATAGCCAAGTATGACGGTTGCGATGGAAGAAGCACCGCAGGTACAGAGAGTGCGCCGGTGGGTGCAAGCGCAGCCACGCACCCTGTGGTCGCGTACACCCCCCTGGTAAACACTTGATTTCTTAGAGATGGACCCGAAGAATTGAGAGACAAAAGAATCGGCCCGTACAGGTAGTACACTAGTGGCAACTACGATGGTCTAGATGGAAGAAGCACTGCAGGTGCGGAGAATGTGCCGGGGGGTGCGAGCGTAGCCACGCACCCCGTGGTCGTTCAACCCCCCCTCGCAGAACAATTGATTACGTCGAAATGGACCAGCAGAATTGAGAGGCCAAAAATTGGCGCGTACAAGCAGTCGTACACTATAGCCAAGTATGACGGTTGCGATGGAAGAAGCACCGCAGGTACGGAGAATACGCCGGTGGGTGCAAGCGCAGCCACATACCCCGTGGTCACGTACATCCTGCCGCTGAACAATTGATTTCAGAGAACTAGACCGGCAGACATGAGAGGCAAAAATTCGACGCATACACGCAGTTGTACACTATTGCCAGGCACAACGGTCTTGATGGAAGACGCACCGCAGGTGCAGAGAGTGCACCGGGGGGGGTGCGAGCGCAGCCACGCATCTCGTGGTCGCGTACACCCCCCACTCAACAATTGATTTCGGAGAAATGGACCGGGAGAATTGAAAGGTAAATCATTCAGTGCATAGAGGCAGCGGTACACTACTGCCAGATATGACGGTCTTGATGGAAGAAGCAACGCAGGTGCGGAGAGTGCGCCGGGGCTGGTGAGCGTAGCCACGCAACCCGTGGTTGCGTACACCCCCCCACTGAACAGTTGATTCAAGGGAATTAAACCAGAAGAATTGAGAGGCAAAAAACTCCGCGAGTACAGGTAGTCGTACTCTATTGCCACGTACGACGGTCATGATGGAAGAAGCAACGCAGGTGTGGAGAGTGCACTGGTGGGTGCGAGCGCAGCCACGCATCCTGTAGTCGCGTACACCCCCCTGCTGATCAATTGATTTAGGAAAAATGAACCAGCAGAATTGAGAGGAAGAAAATTTGGCACGTACACGCAGTTGTAGACTATTGCCTGGTATGACAGTCTCAATGGAAGAAGCACCGCAAGTGCGGACAGTGCGCCAGAGGGTGCGAGCGCAGCCACGCACCCCATGGTTGCATACAACCCCCCGCTGAACTATTGATTTTGGAGAGATCGACCGGCAGAATTGAGAGGCCAAAAATTCGGTGCATACAGGCCGTCGTAAACTACTGCCAGGTACGACGGTCTTGATGGAAGAAGCACCGCAGGTGCGAAGAGTAGCTGGGGGGTCCGAGCACAGCCATGCACCCCGTGGTCGCGTACACCCCCCTGTTCAACAATTGATTTTGGAGAGATGGACCGGAACAATGGAGACTCAAAAAATTCAGTGAGTACAAGCAGTTGTACACTACTGCCAGGTACGATGGTCTCAATGGAAGTTGCATCACGGGTGCGGAGAGTGCGCCCGGGGATGGGAGCGCAGCCACACACCCCGTGGTCGCGTACATCCCCCCGCTGAGTAATTGTTTTCGGAGAAATGGACAGGTAGAATTGAGAGGCGAAAAAATCGACACGTACACCTAGTCATACACTACTACCAGGTACGACAGTCTTGGTGGAAGAAGCACCGCAGGTGCGAAGAGTGTGCTGGGAGATGCAAAAGTAGCCACGCACCCCGTGGTCGCGTACATCCCCCGATGAACAATTGATTTTGGAGAAATGGACTGGCAGAATTCAGAGGCGCAATATTCGACACGTACACGCTGTCATAAACTACTGCTTGATACGATGGTCTTGATGGAAGAAGCACTATAGCTACGGAGAGTGCGCAGGGGGGTTCAAGCGTAGCCACGGATCTCGTGGATGCGTACCACCCCCNCCCCCCCCCCCCCCCCCCCCCCCCCCCCCCCCGTTGAGAACTTGATTTCGGAGAAATGGACTGGCAGAATTGAGAAACAAAAAATTTGGCACGTATAGGCAGTCGTACACTAGTGCCAGGTGCGGTAGTCTTGATGGAAGAAACACCGCAGGTGCGGAGAGTGCCCAGTGGAATGCGAGTGCAGCCACCCACCCTGTGGTCGCGTACAACCCCCCGCTGAACAATTGATTTTGGAGAAATGGACCAACAGAATTGAGAGGCAAAAAATTCAGTGCCTACAGCTAGTCGTACACTACTGCATGTATGACGGTCTTGATGTAAGAAGCAGCGCAGGTGCGCAGAGTGTGCCGCTGGGTGAGAGCGCAGCCATGCAACCTGTGGTCACGTACACCCCCTGCAAAACAATAGATTCTGGCAAAATGGACTGGAAGAATTGAGAGACAATTGACGCGTACATGGATTCGTACACTACTGTCAGGTACGACAGTCTAGATGGAAGAATCACCGCAGGTGCGGAGAGTGCGCCGGGGGTTGCGAGTGCGGCCACGCACCCCGTAGTCGTTTAACCCCCCCTTGCTGAACAATTTTTTAATGAGAAATGGACCAGCAGAATTGAGAGGCAAAACATTCAGCGCATACATGTAGTCTTACACAACTGCCAGGTATGACAGTCTACATGGAAGAAGCACCACAGGTGCAGAGAGTGCATTGGGGGTGTGAGCATAGCCACGCTCCCCGTGGTCGCATACACCCCCCGCAAAACAACTGACTTTGGAAAATTGGACCAGCCAAGTTGAGAGGGGATACATTCAGCGCGTAAATACAGTTGTACACTACTACGAGGTACGACCGTCTTCATGGAAGAAGCACCGCGGGTGTGGAGAGTGTGCCGGTGGGTATGAGCGCAGTCATGCACCCCGTGGTTGCGTTTACCTCCTCGCAGAACAATTGATTACGAAGAAATGGACTGGCAGAATTGAGAACCAAAGAGTTCGGCGCATACACCCAGTCGTACACTATTGCGAGGTATGACAGTCTCAATGGAAGAAGAACCACAGGTGCGGACAATGCGCCGGCGGGTGCGAGTGCAGCTATGCACCTCGTGGTCACGTACAACCCCCCGCAGAAAAATTGATTTTGGAGAAATGGACCGGCAGAATTGAGAGGCAGAAAAAATGGCGCATACAAGCAGTCGTACACTACAGCCAAGTATGACGGTTGCGATGGAAGAAGCACCGCAGGTGCGGAGAGTACGCCGGTGGATGTGAGCATAGCCACACACCCCGTGGTCACGTACAACCCCCCACTAAACAATTGATTTCGGAGAAATAGACCAGCAGAGTTGAGAGGCAAAACATTTGGCGCGTACACGCAGTTGTACACTATTGCCAGGCACGACGGTCTTGATGGAAGAAGCACAGCAGGTGCAGAGAGTGCACCGGGGGGTGCGAGCGCAGCCACACATCTCGTGGTCGCGTACACCCCCCACTCAACAATTGATTTCGGAGAAATGGACCGGGAGAATTGAGAGACAAATCATTTGGTGCGTACAGGCAGTGGTACACTACCGCCAGGTATGACGGTCTTGATGGAAGAAGCAACGCAGGTGCAAAGAGTGTGCCTGGGCTGGTGAGTGTAGCCACGCACCCTGTGGTCGCGTACACCCTCCCACTAAACAGTTGATTCAAGGGAATTGGACCGGAAAACTTGAGAGGAAAAAAATTCGGCGAGTACAGGCAGTCGTACTCTACTGCCACATATGACGGTCTTGATGGAAGAAGCAACGCAGGTGCAGAGAGTGTGTCGGTGGGTACGAGCGCAGCCACGCATCTTGTGGCCGCGTACATCCCCCCGCCGATCAATTGATTTAGAAGAAATGAACCAGCAGAATTGAGGGGCAGGAAATTTGGCGCCTACATGCAGTCGTACACTATTGCCTGGTATGACAGTCTCGATGGAAGAAGCACCGCAAGTGCGACAATGCGCTGGAGGGTGCGAGCGCAGCCACGCACCCTGTGGTCGCGTACGACCCCCTGCTGAACCATTAACTTTGGAGAAATCGATTGGCATGATTGAGAGGCCAAAAATTCGGCGCGTACAAGCTGTCCTAGATTACTGCCAGGTAAGACGGTCTTGATGAAAGAAGCACCGCAGGTGCAGAGAGTTGCTGGGGGGTCCGAGCACAGCCATGCACCCCGTGGTCGCGTACACCCCCCTGTTGAACAATCAATTTCAGAGAAATGGACCGGAACAATGGAGACGCAAAATATTCAGCGCGTACAAGCAGTTGTACACTACTGCCAGGTACGACGGTCTCAATGGAAGTGGCACCACAGGTGCAGAGAGTGCGCCCGGGGGTGGGAACGCAGGCACACACCCTATGGTCGCGTACATTCCCCCGCTGAGCAATTGTTTTTGGAGAAATGGACAGGCAGAATTGAGAGGCAAAAAACTCAAGACGTACGTCGAGTCATACACTACTGCTAGATATGACAGTCTCGATGGAAGAAGCACCGCAGGTGCGGAGAGTGCGCCGGGGGATGCGAAAGCAGCCACGCACCCCATGGTCGCGTACTCTCCCGATGAACCATTGATTTCAGAGAAATGGACCAGCAGAATTAAGAGGCAAAATATTCGACACCTACAGGCTATCGTCCACCATTGCTTGATACGATGGTCTTGATGGAAGAAGCACTGTAGCTACGTAGAGTGCGCCAGGGGGTATGAGCGCAGCCACAGATCCCGTGGTTGCGTACAACCCCCCCCCCCCCCCCCAAGTGAAAAATTGATTCCAGAGAAATGCACTGGCAAAGTTGAGAGACGAAACTTTTGGCGCGTATAGGCAGTCGTACATTACTGCCAGGTACGACGGTCTTGATGGAAGAAACACCGCAGGTGCAGAGAGTGCGCCTTGGCATGCAAGCGCAGCCACCCACCCTGTGGTCGCGTACACCCCCCCCGCTGAACAATTGATTTTTGAAAAATGTACCGGCAGAATTGAGAGGAAAACATTTCAGCGCGTACAACTAGCTGTACACTACTGCATGTACGACGGTCTTGATGGAAGAAGCACCGCAGGTGCAAAGAGTGTGCTGGTGGGTGAGAGCGCAGCCACGCAACCTGTGGTCGTGTACACCCCCCGCTGAACAATGGATTTTGGCGAAATGGACTGGCAGAATTGAGAGAAAATGAATTTGGCGCGTACAGGGAGTCGTACACTACTTTCAGGTAAGACGGTCTTGATCGAAGAAGCACCACAGGTGTGGAGAGTGCGCCGGGGGGTGCGAGCGCATCCACGCACCTTGTGGTCGTGTACAACCTCCCGCTGAACAATTGATTTCGGAGAAATCGACCGGCAAAATTGAGAGGCAAAAAATTTGGCACGTACAGGCAGTTGTACACTACTGCCAGGTACGATGGTCTTGATGGAAGAAGCACTGCAGGTACGAAGAGTGCACCGGTGGGTTCCACCGCAGCCACACACCCTGTGGTCGCGTACACTCCCACGCTGAACAATTGATTTCAGAGAAATGGACCGGCAGAATTTAAAAGCAAATCATTTGACACGTACAAGCAGTTGTACACTACGGCCAAGTACGACGGTCTTGATGGAAGAAGCACGGTAGTTGCGGAGATTGCGCTGGGAGGTTTGAGCGTAGCCACGCATCCCCTGGTTGCGTACAGCCCCACGCTCAACAATTGATTTTGGAGAAATGGACTGGCATAATTGAGAGAGAAACCTTTGGTGCGTAGAAGCAGTCGTACACTACTGCCAGGTACGACGGTCTTGATGGAAGAAACACCGCAGGTGCAGAGAGTGCGCCGTGGGGTGCAAGCGGAGCCACGCAACCTGTGGTCATGTACACCCCCCCGCTGAACAATTGATTTTTTAGAAATGGACCGGCAAAACTGAGAGGCAAAAAATTCAGCGCGCACAGGCAGTGGTACAGTACTGCCAGTACGATGGTCTTGATGGAAGAAGAGAATGCGCCGGAGGGTACGAGCGCAGCCACACAACTTGTGGTCCCGTACACCCCCCTGCTGAACAATGGATTTTGGAGAAATGGAGCAGTAGAATTGAGAGACCAAACATTTGGCGCGTACAAGGAGTCATAAACTACTTCCAGGTATGACGGTCTTGATGGAAGAAGCACCGTAGGTGTTGAGAGTGCACCGGGGTTTGCAAGCGCAACCACATACCCCGTGGTCGCGTACAACCTCCCCCCGAAGAATTGATTTCGGAGAAATGGACCGGCAGAATTGAGAGGC
Source organism: Penium margaritaceum (assembly GCA_023375785.1). Taxonomy (NCBI): domain Eukaryota; kingdom Viridiplantae; phylum Streptophyta; class Zygnematophyceae; order Desmidiales; family Peniaceae; genus Penium; species Penium margaritaceum. Next base: position 50,694 of record SZWC01003951.1, on the reverse strand, counting down.
AGGAAAATTGGCGCACACAGGTTGTTGTACACTATTGCTAGGTACGACAGTCTCGATGGAAGAAGCACCGCAGGTGCAGAGAGTGCGCCGGTGGGTGCGACAGCAGCCACACACCTCGTGGTTGCGTACACCCCCTGTTGAACAATTTATTTTGGAGAAATGGACCGGCAGAATTCAGAGGGCAAAAGTTCAATGCGTCCAGGCAGTTGTACACTACTGCCAGGTACGACGGTCTTGATGGAAGAAGCATCGTAGGTGCGGAGAGTGCGCCGGGGGGTGCGAGCGTAGCCACGCATCCAGTGGTCATGTACATCCCCCCCCCCGCTGAACAATTGATTTCGGAGAAATGGACTGGCAGGATTGAGAGAAAAAAAACTGGGTGCGTATAGGCAGTCGTACACTACTTCCGTTTGACGGTCTTGATAGAAGAAACACCGCAGGTGCGGAGAGTACGCCGTGGGGTGCAAGCGCAGCCACGCACCCCGTGGTCGCGTACACCCACCTGCTGAACAATTGATTTCGGAGAAATGGACATGCAGAATTCAGAGGCAATTTGTTCAGCCCAAACAAGCAGTTGTACTCTACTGCCAGAACGACGGTCTTGATGTAAGAAGCACCACAGGTGCGGAGGGTGTGCGGGGGGGGTGCGAGCGTAGCCACGCAACCTGTGGTCGCGTACACCCCCCGCTAAACAATGGATTTTGGAGAATTGGACTGTGAGAATTGAGAGACAAAAAATTTGATGCGTACAAGGAGTCGTACACCACTGCCAGGTACAACGGTCTTCATGGAAGAAGCACCACAGGTGTGGAGAGTGCGCCGGGCGGTGCAAGCGCAGCCACGCATCCCGTGGTCGCGTACACCGTCCTGCTGAAAATTTGATTTTGGAGAAATGGACAAGCAGAATTGAGAGGCGACAAATTTGGCACGTACAGGCAGTTGCACACTTTTTCTAGGTACGAAGGTCTCAATGGAAGAAGCACCGCAAGTGCGGAGAGTGCACCGGGGGATTCCAGCACAGCCACGTTTCTCGTGGTCACTTACACCCCCCGTTGAACAATTGATTTCAGAGAAACGGACTGGCAGATTTTTGAGACAAAAAATTCAACGCGTACAGGCTGTCGTACAATATGGCAGGTACGACGGTCTCAATGGAAGAAGCATCGCAGGTGCAGAGAGTGTGTCTGGGAGTGCGAGCGCCGCCACATACCCCCATCATCGTGTACTCTCTCCCGTTGAACAATGGATTTTGGAGAAATGGACCGACAGAAATAAGAGACGTAAAATTCGGGGTGTAGAGGTGTTGTACACTACTGCCAGGTACAACGGTCTTAATAGAAGAAGCACCGCAGGTGTCGAGATTGCGCCGGGGGGTGCGAGCGCAGCCAAACACCCCGTGGTTGCGTACACCCCCCACTGAACAATTGATTGTGGAGAAATGGACCGGTAGGATTGAGAGGTGAAACATTTGGCACGTACAGGCAGTCGTACACTTCTGCTAGGTACGACAATCTTGTTGGAAGAAGCACCGCGGGTGCGCAGAGTGCGCCAGGGGGTATGAGCGTAGCAACGCACCCTGTGGTCGCGTACGTCTCCTCGCTGAACACTTGATTTCAGAGAAATGGACCAACAGAACTGAGAGACAGAAAAATCAGCACAAACAGGCAGTTGTACACTATTGCCAAGTACGACGGTCTTGATGGAAGAAGCACCGCAGGTGTGGAGAGTTCACTGAGGGTTACGAGCGCAGCCACGCACCCCGTAGTTGCATGTAACCCCTGCTGAACAACTGATTTTGGAGAAATGGACCGGTACAGTTCAAAAGCAAAACTTTTGGCGCATACAAGCCGTCATGCAATACTGCCAGGTACAACAATCTTCATGGAAGAAGCAACGCTGGTGCAAAGAGTGCATCGGAGGATGCAAGCGTAGCCACGCACCCCGTGGTCACGTGCATCCCCGCGCTGAACAATCGATTTCGGAGAAATGGATTGGCAGAATTGAGAGGAAAACAATTATGCTCGTACAGGCAGTTGTACACTACTGCCAGGTACGACTGTCTCGATAGAAGGACTTCAAATGCGGAGATTTTTCCCGGGGATGTGAGCCAAGCCACGCACCCCGTGGTCGCGTACTACCCCTCGCTGAATTTTTGATTTTGGAGAAATGGACCAGAACAATTGAGAGGCCAAAAATTCTGCGCGTACAAGCAGTTGTATACTACCGACAGGTATGACGGTCTCGATGGAAGAAGCACCGCAGGTGCAGAGAGTGCACCGGGGGGTGCGATCGTAACCACGCACCCGAAGGTCACGTACTCGCCCCTGCGGAACCATTGATTTTGGAGAAATAGACCAGCAGAATTGAGAGACAAAAAATTCCGCGCATACCGGCAGTTTTCCATTACAGCCAGGAACGACGGTCTCAATGGAAGTGGCACCGCAGGTGCCACTTCCACTTCAAGAGTGCGCTTGGGGGTCGAGCGCAGCCACACACCCCGTGGTCGCGTACATCCCCCTGATGAACAATTTATTTTGGAGAAATGGACCGGCAAAACTGAGAGGCGAAAAATTTGACGAATTCTGGCAGTCGTATTCTACGGTCAGGTATGACGGTCTCGATGGAAGAAACACCTCAGGTGCAAACACTGCACCGAGGGGTGCGATCGCAACCACGCACCCCGTGGTCGCGCACACCCCCCCGCTGAACAATTGATTTCGGAGAAATGGACCGGCAGAATTGAGAGGCAAAATTTTCAAGGCGTACAAACAGTTGTGCACTACTGCCAGGTACGATGAACTTGATGGATGAAGCACCGTAGGTGCGGAGAGTGCGATGGGGTGTGCGAGCGCAGCCATGCTTACCGTGGTCACGTTCACCCCCCCGCTGAATGATTGTTTTTGGAAAAATGGACCGGTAGAATTGAGAGGCGAAAAAATCAGCGCGTTAAGGCAGACGTACACTACTGTCAGGTACGACGGTCTTGATGGAAGAAGCCCTGCAGGTGGGGAGAGTGCGCCGGGGAGTGCGAGTGCAGCCACGCAACCCGTCGTCGCGTACAACCCCTCGCTGAACAATGGATTTTGGAGAAATGGACCAGCAGAACTGAGCGACACAAAATTCAGCGCGTACACGGAGCTGCACACTACTGCCTGGTATGGTGGTCTCGATGGAAGAAGCACCGCAGGTGCAGAGACTGCGCCGAGGGGTGCGAGCGCAGCAACGTACTCCATGGTCGCGTACATCCTCCCGCTGAACAATTGATCTTAGAGAAATAAACCAGCAGAGTTGAGAGGCAAAAAATTCAGCGCGTACAAGCCATTGTACGCTACTGCCAGGTACAACGCTGTCGATGGAAGAAGCACTGCAGGTACGGAGAGTGCGCCTGGGGATGCAAGCGCAACTACGCACTTCGTGGTCGCGTACACCAACCCGCTGAATAATTGATTTCGAAGAAGTGGACCGGAACAATTGAGAGGCGGAAAATTTGGCACGTACAAGCAGTCGTATTCTAATTCCAGGTTCAACTGTCTCCATGGAAGAAGCACCGCAGGTGCGGAGAGTGCGCCGGGGGGTGGGAGCACAGTCACGCACCTTTTTGTCGCGTACATCCCCATGCTCAACAATTGATTTCTGAGAAAAGTTCCGGCAGAATTAAGAGACGAAAAATGCGACGCGTACAGGCAAATGTATACTACTGCCAGGTATGACGGTCTTGATGGAAGAAGCACCACAGGTGCGAAGAGTGCACCGGGGGGTGCGATAGCAGCCACGCACCTCGTGTTCGTGTACAACCCCCCGCTGAACAATTGATTTCGTTGAAATGGACCAAACAAATTGAGGGGCAAAATATTCGATGCATTCAGGCAGTCGTATACTACTGCTAGGTACGACGGTCTTGATGGAAGGAGCACCACAGGTGCGGAGAGTGCGCTGGGAGGGGCGAGCGCAGCCACACACCCCGTGGTCGCATACACCCCTCGCTGAATCATTGATTTTGGAAAAGTGGACCGGCAGAATTGAGAGGCCGAAATTCAGTGCGTTCACGCAGTTGTACACTACTACCATGTACGACAGTCTTGCTGGAAGAAGCCCTGCAGGTGCACAGAGTGCGCCGGGGGGTGCAAGCGCAGCCACGCAAGCGCATTGTTGTATACACCCCGTCGCTGAACAATGGATTCCAGAGAAATGGAATGGCATAACTGAGAGACAAAAAATTCAGTGCGTACACAAAGTCATACACTACTGTCGGGTATGACGGTCTTGATGGAAGAAGCACTGCAGGTGCAGAGAGTGCGCGGGGGGGTTTGAGCACAGCCACGTACCCCGTGGTTGCGTACATCCCCCCGCTAAACAATTGATTTCAGAAAGATGGACCGGCACAATTGAGAGGCAAAAAATTCGGCTCCTACAAGCAGTCGTACAGTACTGCCAAGAATGACATTCGCGATGGAAAAAGCACAGTTGGTGCGAAGAGTGCGCCGGTGGGTGCGAGCGTAGCCACACACCCCGTAGTAGCGTACAACTCCCCGCTGAACAATTGATTTTGGAGAAATGGACCGGCAGAATTAAGAGGCAAAGCATTCCGCGCATACAATCAGTTTTTCACTATTGCTAGGCATGACGGTCTTGATGGAAGAAGCACCGCAGGTGCGGAGAGTGCGCCGGGGGGTGGGAGCGTAGCTACGCACCCTGCGGTCGCGTACACCCCCCGCTGAACAATTGATTTTGGAGAAATGGACCGGGAGAAGTGAGAGACGTGAATTCTGCGTGTACAGGAAGTACACTACTGGCAGGTACAACGGTAATGATGGAAGAAGCACCTCTGGTGGGGAGAGTGCCCTGGGGGGTGTGAGCGCAGCTACGCACCCCGGGGGGTGTGAGCATAGCCAGGCATCCCATGGTCGTGTACACCCCCTCGCTTAACAATTGATTATGGAGAATTGGACCGGCAAAATAAAGAGGCGAACAATTCGTCGCGTACAGGCAGTTGTACACTACTGCCAGGTACGACGGTCTTCATGGAAGAAGCACCGCAGGTGCGGAGAGTGCACCGGTGGGTGCGAGTGCAGCTACGCACCCCGTGGTCGCGCACAACCCCCCGCTGAACAATTGATTTAGGAGAAATGGACTGGCAGAATTGAGAGGCAAAAAACACGGTGCGTACAGGCAGTCATACAGTGTTTCCACGTACGACGGTTTTGACAAAAGAAGCACCACAGGTATGGACAGTGTGTCGGAGGATACGAGTGTAGCCACCCATCTCGTGGTTGCTTACACCCCCCCGCTGAACAATTCATTTAGGAGAAATCCACCGGCAGAATTGAGAGGTGAAACCTTTGGTACGTACAAGCTGTTGAACACTACTGCTAGGTATGATGGTCTCAATGGAAGAAGCACCGCAGGTGCGGAGAGTGTGTCGGGGCGTACAAGCGCGGCCACGCACCCCGTTGTCGCGTATACCCTCCTGCTGAACAGTACATTTTGAAGAAAAGGACTGGAACAATTGAGAGGCAAAACATTTGGCAAGTACAAGGAGTCGTACACTACTGCTAGGTATGATGTTCTTGATGGAAGTAGCACCGCAGGTGCGGAGAGTTCTCCGGGGGTGCGAGCGCAGCCACGCACCCCGTGGTCGCGTACACCCTCCCGCTAAACAATTGGTTTTTGAGAAATGGACCAGCAGAATTCAGAACCGAAGATTTTGACGCGTACAGGTAGTCGTACACTACTGCCAGGTTCAACAATCTTGATGGAAGAAGCACCGCAGGTGCGGATAGTGCGCCGGGGGATACAAGCGCAGCCACACACCCCGTGGTCGCGTACACCCCCCGTTGAACGATTGATTTTGGAGAAATGTACCGGCAAAATTGAGAGGCCGAAAATTCGATGGGTACATGCAGTCGTACACTAGTGTTAGGTACGACGGTATTGATGGAAGAAGCACCGCAGGTGTAGAGAGTGCGCCGGGGGATGCAAGCGCAGCCACGCATCCCATCGTCCCGTTCCCCCCCCCCCCCCCCCCCCCCCCCCCGTTGAACCATTGATTTTGGAGAAACGGACCAGCAGAATTGAGAGACAAAAAACTCAGCGTGTATAGGCAGTCGTACACTACTGCCAGGTATGACGGTCTTGATAGAAGTAACACCGCAGGGGCAGAGAGTGTGCCGGGGGGTGCGAGCGCAGCTACACAACCTGTGGTCGCGTACACCCCCTATTGAACAATGGATTTCAGAGAAATGGGTGGGCAGAATTGAGAGACGAAAAATTCGGCGCATACAAGGAGTCGTACATTACTGCCAGCTACGACGGTCTTGATGGAAGAAGCACCATAGGTGTTGAGAGTGCGCCGGGGGGTGCGAGTGCAACCACGCACCCTGTGGTCGCATACACCCTCCTGCTCAACAATTGATTTCGGAGAAATGGACCGGCAGAGTTTAGAGGGAAGGAATTTGGCGCGTACAGGCAGTCATAAACTACTGTCAGGTACAAAGATCTTGTTGGAAGAAGCACTGCAGGTGCGGAGAGTGCGCCAGAGGGTGTGAGCGTAGCCACGCACCCCGTGGTCATGTACACCACGCCGCGGAACAGTTGATTCTGGAGAAATGGACCGGCAGAGTTGAGAGGCAAACAATTTGGCGCGTACAAGCAGTCGTACACTATTCCCAGGTACGACGGTCTTGATGGAAGAAGCGCCGTAGGTATGGAGAGTGCGCCGGTGGGTGCGAGCGGAGCCACACATCCCGTGGTCGCGTACACTCCCCCGTTGAAAAATTGGTTCTAGAGAAATGGACTTGCAAAATTGAGAGGCAAAAAATCCGGTGCCTACAGGCAGATGTACACTATTGCCAGGTACAACGGTCTCGATGGAAGAAGCACTGCAGGTGCAAAGAGTGCGCCGGGGGGTGCGAGCGCAGCCAGCACCCCAAGGTCGCGTACACCCCCCGTTGAAAAATTGATTTCGGACGAATGGACCGGAAAATTGAGAGGCGAAGAATTTGGCGCATAGAGGCCCGTACACCACTGCGAGGTACGACGGTCTCGATAGAAGAAGCACCGCAGGTGCGGAGAGTGTGCCGGGGGATGCGAGCGCAGCCACCCACCCTGTGGTTGTGTACACCCACCCGCTGAATAATTGATTTCAGAGAAATGGAGTAAAACAATTGGGAGGCAAAAATTTTGGCACATACAAGCAGTTGTACACTACTGCCAGGTACGACGGTCTCGATGGAAGAAGCACCGCAGGCGCAGAGAGTACGCCGGGGGTTGCGAGCGCAGCCACACACCATAGGGTGTGTGGCTGAAGGTCCCAAGGTCGCGTACACCCCCCCGTTGAACAACTGATTTTGGAGAAATGGACCAGCAGAATTGAGAGACAAAGAATTCGGCCCGTACAGGCAGTTGTACACTACTGCCAGGTACGACGGTATTGATGGAAGTAGCACCACAGGTGCAAAACATGCGCTGGGGGGTGTGAGCGCAGCCAAGCACCACGTGGTCGCGTACATCTTCCCGCTGAACAATTGATTTAAAAAAAATGGACCGGTAGAATTGAGAGGCGTAATATTCGACGCGTACAGGCAGTTTTACACTACTGCCAGGTATGATGATCTTGATCAAAGAAGCCGGCAGGTGTGGAGAGTGCGCCGGGGGATGCGAGCACAGCCACGCACCCCATGGTCGCATTCATTCCCCGCTGAACAATTGATTTCGGAGAAATGGAGAGGCAGAATTGAGCGGCAAAGAATTCAGTGTGTACAGGCAGTTGTACACTATTGCCAGGTACGACGGTGTTGATGGAAGAAGCAGTGCAGGTGCAGAGAGTGCGCTGGGGGGTACGAGCGTAGCCACGCATCCCGTGGTCACGTACACCCCCTCGCTAAACAATTGATTTCGGAGAAATGGACCGGTAGAATTGAGAGACAAAACATTCGGCTCGTACAGGCAGTCGTACACTATGGTCAGGTACGAGGGTCTCAATGGAAGAAGCATCACAGGTGCGGAGAGTGCGCCGGGGCAAGGGAGCACAGCCACGCACCCCGTGGTCGCGTACACCCCCCGCTCAACAATTGATTTTGGAGAAATGGACCGGCAGAATTGAGAGACAAAAAATTCGGCGCGTACAGGCAGTTGTACACTACTACTAGGTAAGACGGTCTTGATGGAAGAAGCACCGCAGGTGGGGAGAGTTTGCTTGGGGTTGCGAGCGCAGCCATGCATCCCGTGGTCGCGTACACGCTCCCGCTGAACAATTGATTTCGGAGAAATGGCCCGGCAGAATGGAGAGACAAAATGTTTGGCGCGTATAGGCAGTTGTACACTACTGTCTGGTACAACGGTCTTGATGGAAGAAGTACCGCAAGTGCGGAGAGTGCGCCGGGGGGTGCAAGCGCAGCCATGCAGTGTCAATTTTACGCCCTGAAAATCAGATTAGGGTTTAGGATTACATTATTGATCTTCATCTTCGTCTTAATATTTGTATTCAATTCATCATCATTTTAATAGGGATGGTGACAGAAACTTCTTAACTTCCCTGCTGGGTTTAACTTCTTTGCGAAATTGCTCAAGTTGCCCAGCGCCCCCTCCTTCCCAACACCCATCCCATTTTTTCCACAATTACGGTTCACCATCCATCCTCCGTCCATGTTTGAAATTCGAGTTTGAAGGACCAAATTTTCCCTTATTTGTCGTCAATAGAGTCACATGGAACAGGCTTTTCTAGACTGATAGACGGAGTAGGCATTGTCCCGTCAGATGCAACATGTGAAGACAGGTTTCCCTGTCGTATGCAACAGGTTTTGCCGAAAGAGGCATACGCCCTGTGCTTGACCCGTGAACGGAATAAGCAAGGGAATAAGCATTGACCCATCAGATGAAGCATGGGGTTTCTACTTTGTCAACGAAATAGGAATTTTACCCGTCATTTACCATCGGGTAATCCATGGATGTAAACGTAACAGGAATGGCAGCCTCATATGAAACAGATTTTTGCTGTTTCATCAACGGAGTAGGAGTTGTCTCGTAAGATGCAACATGGGTTTTCTTCTTTGTCGACGGAAATCTCGAGCTCCTGTCCTATGCAACCGAGTTCTCTTTGAACATAACAGATATTGTCACTTCATATGAAACAGAGCTTCTCGTTTTCACTGTCGGAGTAGGAGTTGTCCCGTCTCAATGTTCTTCTCTTGTCCATAGAATAGGTATAGTCAAATTCAAATGAAGCAAATGTTTTCTTCATCCTTATCGAAAGAGGCATTATGACATAGTATGTAATAGATATTTTCTTCTTCATTGACGTAATGGGGTTTCTTGGTCTCATGCAACATCTGTTTGCTCTTTTTGTTGATAGAATAGCTACTTTCGTACACAACTGCGGTTTCCTCCTTTACACGCCACAGATTTTCCTCACACATGCGTTCCGTGGAAGATGCAGGAGACTAAGAAGCAGAACTCATTGTATAAAGTACCTCCTGTCTCCACAATACGTTTGCCCCTGATGAGCACTTGCTTCAAGCCGTTACAAAAATTGTTGCTCGCTTTGTGTAAGCCTTTCAGGTAGTCTCTAGCCATATGAAGAAGGTCTTCCATTTCCAGCAGAGTTTGCAGTGGGCTCCTCCAGAAATGTGCAACCGGTCTGTAACCGTCTTCTGCTATCATTCCAACAAATTTTCCGTTGGCTGCTCCTTGTCCTACCTTCGCCTTTGAGCTTGCAAGATGCGCAGTTAGCTCGTCAAACACTTCCTGCAAGAACACATAGCAGTTTCACAGACTGAATTAATCTGTCGTATCAGCAATGAAGAGAGGGAAAAACAACTTTAACAGACGTTACCGATTTGTGCTGGTTGGCAAGATCTGGCTGAGTGCAGTGGACAACCTCATCCAAGAGATTTTGTTCTTCCTGATGCAAAGATTGAACAACGTTTGAACACTGTTGAGGAAAACCACCACCAGTTCCAGCTCGTTGCCCATACGCAGATGGATCCTGCTGGTGCTGCCCGGAAAAATTCCACTCACCACCCGGATTCAGCTGTGAAGAATATTTGTGTCTTATAGAAACATATCAAGGCAGCCATGTAGGAAAAATCAACGCAATGGAGAATACATACCCGAGCAGGCGTTAGCACTCCAGACGGCTGCAGGTTCGGAACTCCTCCACAAGTAGTCCCAAGAGTTGCAGACACTGGGTTAGACTGGCCAGCTTGTGTTGGCTGACTATCTTGCATGGACTGAACACCTTCAGTGGCCTGCGCAACCTCTGTTGTCTGACCAACTTCCGCATGAACGGCTTTCATGACCTTGTCGACTTGCGACGACTGAGTGGGTGGCGGGAACTGAACGCCTTCCGGGAACCAAATGCGTTGAGTTTCAGCGACGTGCGGAGACTCACTGGCTTGCATGTCCTGCCCTACGTGCGTGGACTGAGCTGCTTGCGGGGAAAAACCGGACTGTGGGAATTGACCTGCCTGCGCCGACTGACCTCCTTACGGGGACTGACAGACTGGCGCGGACTGCGGGAAGTGACTGGCTGGCGCTGACTACCCAACTTGCTGGAACTGACAGGGCTCAGAGAACTGACCCGTCTGCGCGAATTGACCCTGCGCAAGCCCACTGCACTATAGGACCTGACCGGACTCCGGGACTTCACCGGACTGCGGGAGCTGGCCGGTCTGCGGAACCTGGCCAGACTGCGGAAGCTGGCCAGACTGCGGCAACTGACTGGCCTGCGGCAGCTGACTGGCCTGCGGGAGCTGACCGGACTGCGGGAGCTGGCCGGTCTGCGGAACCTGGCCAGACTGCGGAAGCTGGCCAGACTGCGGCAACTGACTGGCCTGCGGCAGCTGACTGGCCTGCGGGAGCTGACCGTCCAGCGGGAGCTCACCCGACTGCGCGGCCTGACCGGACTGCGTGACCTGACCGGACTGACGGACTTGATCGGACTGCGGGACCTGGTCGGACTGCGCGACCTGACCGGACTGCTGGATCTGACCGGACTGCGGGATCTGACCGGACTGCGAGACCTGTCCGGACTGCGGGACCTGATTGGACTGCGGGAACTGACCGGACTGCTGGAACTGACCGGACTGCGGGAACTGACCAGACTGTGGGAACTGACCGGACTGCGGGAACTGACCGGGCTGTGGGAACTGACCGGACTGCGGGAACTGACCGGACTGCGGTAAAGGACCTGGCTACGGGAACTGACCTGGCTGCGGGAACTGACCAGACTGCGGGAACTGACTTGACTGTGGGAACTGACCCTGCGGGAACTGACCGGACTGCGGGAACGGACCTGACTGCGGGTACTGACCAGACTGCGGGAATTGACCGGACTGTGGGAAATGAGTGGACTTCGGGAACTAACCGTACTGCGGGAACTGACCGGACAGCGGGAACGGACCTGGCTGTGGGAACTGCCCGGGTACGGCGGCCTGACCAAGACCTGCAGCGGCAGGGGTGGCGGCAGGGGTAGCAACAGGGGCAGCAACAGCAGCAAAAGGAGCAGCATCAGGTGCAACAGCAGCGGCAGGGATAGCGGCAGCATCAGCAGCGGCGGCAGACGCAGAACTTTCTACACCTCTGCCAGACTGAGCAGGAACAAACTCTTGACGACCGTTTGCGGTTGACGGGCAAGAAACTTCTTGGGTCGCGATGGCCTGGATGTGGACACCAGCTGCGGTTGCAGCAGCACGTTGCTCAGTATTGCGCGCGCGCCTCGCAGCACAGCTGCGAACAGGTTTGGCAGCGACAGGCCCAGATGATGAGGAGTCAGCCGTTTTGGGTGTTCTCTTCCTTGTCAGAGGAGACTTTCCTTCAGCAGTGTCGAGATCATCAAGTTTCTGCAAAGAGCACACAGAGCTCACCGTTACGTCTAAACGTTAAGATTGACACTGCCAAACTGCTGTTCAGATGGCGTGATGCCTCACCGGCTGGTTCCACAGGGATTTTGCTGATTCAATTTCCCCGCACCGGTAGGACTTATAGAGCGGCCTTCTTGAAATTCTTCTCAGGGTCAGGGATCTCAATCATAAGATCATTGATGTTATCTTCCTCTTGGCGGTAAGGGTTTTTCAGAACCCACGGCCGCTGGAAGAATGCCTCAAAGTCAAGTGTGGCAGCATTTTTCCGATCACCCTCACCCTTTGCCTTCTCATGCACAATCTTCTGCGCGACATGTGTCTGCAGGAAGCGCCATAATGTCAAGGGGCATGCTTGCTCAAACCTCGACAACTTCTGAAAATCTTTGGAGTGGAACTTCATGGCAAAAAAATCGGTTACTTTGTGCGGTTGCCTCCATGGCTTCCGTCCAATCGCCAGGCCGCATGCGCCCATCTTTGCAAGCCATTCAACTTTTGGCAAAGTTATCAGGTCTGCAGAATAAAAAATTGCAAGCGTGGTCTTAGGTCATGTCAAACACATCCTTCTACCCTTAAGGATAACAACAAAACTGCAAACGTGGTCTTAGTTCAGGTTAGACACATCCCCCTGCTTGCGAGCATAGTGGAAAATATTGCCGATCGTACTTTCTAAAGTGCCGACGAAGGTGTGCCTGTGGAACAATGGAACAACATCTTGCGATGTGGCAGCTGCTCCAGAAGCCATGCCAGCTGCGGGGGAAGGGGCGGACGTCACTGCCGGTAGACTGGTTTCTCCTGAAGTCCTGTCTGAACCTGCTGTAACCGAGGAAGAAAGGACGATAACTTCAGACTCCCTCAGCTCCTGTCTACCGCGTGTGCGAGGGCGCGGCGAAGCTCATCTGCGGTTCCGAGGCGAGAAAGGGGATTCTCCGGCTGTCTCGCTCGACGTCGAGATGTTGAGTTCCTCTGTGACACACGTCTCATCCTCCAACACACCACGGAACGACTTTTTGCAAGGAATCCTACCGTGAGTCTCCCGAGGTACTTCGTGAGCATCACACCAAGTTGAAACCCTAGGGTTTCATCATCTGGCGGCATCAAGAAAACCCCTAAGTGTCGACACCTAAGCTACCTATGACGAGAAAACGCTTGATAGAATGCATCAAAGCAAGTGAAATGGAGGACGATATGCACCTAGTAGCGGTGAAACATCCAAGTTGTTGATCAAAAGCGGAAAACACGGTCGACGATACACATATGAGTTACCTCTCCCATAAGACAAGAACAAGAAATGCTGTTTATGCAGAAGGAATGCGTTGTTCCACAGAACGGAAAAGGCTAGTTCTGTTGAGGAAGCAGGAAAACCCTGTTGCATGTGCACCAAAAAATCTGTCCGGCTGACGGAATGTGTTTCGTAGTGTCGTCAATTAGAAATGGGATTGCAGTCCCACAGACGGAACAGAACTGTTCCATGAATGAAAATGGTTTTTGTTGTTTCGTGAAATGAAACAGACAATGTTGCCTGTTTCTGTCCACCAAAGATATCTTGTCAACTTTGTTGTGATGCACGAAAACGGAAAACAGTTTCTTGCTTCTGGTAATGGAAGAGGAAACACTGTTTCCATGATGGAAACTTCTAGAAGTGCCTTTTTTAAGAACGCAAATGGTTAAAACTGTTTTGAATCTCAGTTCAATGAACAGATAAGCCAGTTTTGTTTCCTTTCTGATTCACAAACATCCGTTTTTGGACAAAGAGGCACGAAACTAGTTTCTCATTTCTGTCATCCCTATCATTACAAAAATCATGTCTTCTTTCACCAAACAGAAATGCCTCGTCCATTGCATCAAAGAAAGAAAAATGGTGTTGTATACCAAATGGACGTTTGCGTCCGGATTCCACGTGTCCATACCTGCCCTGTCCTCCGATTAATCTGTCTCCCTAGCCGGACATGAGGCAAAGCACAATTCCTCTTTCGTTTTTCCCGTCTCGTCGCACAATGGATGGCGAATGCGTTTCCCGATTCCTACTCAGATGGAGAGGCAAGTACCTTTATCGTTAACCATTGTGGGCTAGTCCATTGTGGACGTTTATGGTCTGTTATAGTGTGGTGACCTGCGCCGGACACGGAGGTACAGCCGGACACCAAGTACTTTGTCAATCCTGTCCTCCTATCGCATGTTTCTATTAGCCGGACATCAGGGTAAGCGGAATTCCTCTTTCGTTTTTCTTGTTTCGTTAACCATTTTGGGTGAGTCACATTCTGGACGTTTAGGGTCTGTTGCATATTGGTCACCTGCGTTGGACCAACAGCTGCAGCCGGACACCATGCACATGGTTTCCCTTTTCCTATTGGTCCAAACGGGAAAACGTGTTCGGTCATTGAACGTGGAAAACAGACTGGTGGATATGCAAATGGGAGTAGAATTCAGCACCACTTCGATGCACAATGGCGAGGATCCCTGTTTCATTCACCATACAGGAACATTCATGATTGGACGGAGTCAAGAAACACGTTTCTCGTTTTTTTTCATCTAAATCCGTGAGAAATTTGTGTGTTTATCACCAAATAGCAATACCATTTCCGTCATCCAAGAAAGAAAACTCGTGCGGTGTGCGGAGGGAAGGTTCTCCTGTAGATTTCATGTTTCCGAATCAATCCTGTCCTCCGAGCGTTCGTTTCTTTTAGGCGGACATGTGGGTTATTACAATTTCTCATTTTTTTTTCCTGTCTTGTTGCACAATGTCGGGCAAATGCGTTACGTATTCCTGTGTGACCGAGTGGAAGATACCTGTTTCGTTAACCATTTTAGGTAAACTACATTCTGGACATCTGGCGTCTGTTGCACGGTGGTTACCTGCATCAGACCCAAGGCCACAGCTGGACACCATGTACTTGGTTTCCCTGCTCCTATCGCCTCAAACGGGAAAACGTGTTCGGTCATGAAATGTGGAAAACAGACTTCTGGCCATGCAAAAGGCACCGGACTTGAGTACCACTTCGATGCAGAGTGGAGGGGTTGCCTGTTTGATTCACCATACTGGAACATTAACGAGTGGACGGAGTCACGAAACACGTTTCCTGTTTTTGCCATCGACATCAGGCTGAAATTCGTGTGTTTTAACCAAACAGAAATACCTTTGCCATTATGTCCAAGTAAGAAAACACGCACGATGTTCCAAAAGAAGGTTTTCATCCGGATGTCATGTGTCCGAATCAAACCTGTCCTCCGAGTGCTCGTTTGTTTTAGCCGGACATGAGGGTAAGCAGAATTCCTCTCTTGTTTTTCTTGTCTCGTTGCACAATGCCAAGCAAATGTGTTTCCTATTCCTGTCCAAAGGAGAGGCAACAAGGGTTTGTTTCGGAATGTCACGTGTCTGTGCTAGGTTTTTCCTTCAAATGCTTGCAAGTCTTGGCTGTATTCGACGTAGATTTGATCTTTCGTTTTCCCTTTCTCGTTGGTCAAAGCAAGGCAAAAGTGTCTCATACTCCTGGCAGACGGAGATCAAGTTACCTGTTTCGTTTCCATTTGTGGGTTAGTCCATTCTGGCCTTTGGTCCAACCTGCGTCGGACCGATGGCAGGTTTCACTGTTTCTGTCGTGTCAAACGAGGAACCCTGTTCCGACATTATAAAAATAAGAAACCACTTCTGGTGGAGGGCAAGGGGTTTTTTTAAACTTATAAAACGGGCATATTCCCAACAGACATGGAGCCATGAAACACGTTTCTCGTTCCTTTCATCCAAATAAATGCAAAAGTCATGTTTCGTGCCATCAAACAAGAATGCATTTTCGTTGCGTGAAAGAGTGGAATCCGAGCGGTGTACGAAACAGGGGTTTGCATCTGCATGTCATGTTTTTGTACTAGGTTTGTCCTTCAAACGCTTGCAAGTCTAAGCCGAGGTCGAAGCAGAATTCCTCTTTTGTTTTCCTTGTGTTTTTGGACAATGCAAGGCAATTGCGTTTCCCGGTCCTGTCAGATGGAGACGCAGTTACCTGTTTTTTTTACTGTTGTGGGTTCGTTCATTCCGGACTATCAGCATCTGTTGTACAGCGGTGATCTGCGTCGGGCCGAATGCTGCAGCCAGACTGTAGTAGCTGGGTTCTTTTGTCTAGCGCGAAAACATGTTTCGTGAGTGAACACAGAAAAAAACTTTGTGGTAGACAGAGTGGTCCATGTTTCATTCACCAAACGGGCATATTCGCATCTAGACAAGGAGTCATTGAACACGTTTCTTGTTCCTGTCCTCCAGAGCAGAGCAAAAGTCATGGTTTGTGTCACCAAATAGGAATGCCCTTTTTGTAACATGAAAAAGAAAAGCTACAGGCAGTGTAGGAAACGAGGGTTTGTTTCAGAGTGTCACGTGTCCATGCTAGGTTTGTCCTTCAAACGCTTGCTAATCTTAGCCATATTCGACACAAATGTCCTCTTTCATTTTCCCTTTCTCGTTGGACAAATCATGGCAAAAATGTTTCCTACTCCTAACAGATGGAGACTTAGTTACCTATTTTGTCTACAATTGTGGGTTAGTCTATTCTAGCTTTTGATCCGACCTGTGTCAGACCGATGGCTGGTTTCACTATTTCTGTCGCGTCAAATGAGGAACCCTGTTTTGATAATGAAAATTAAGAAACCTCTTCTGGTGGACGGGGTGGTTTTTTGTTTGATTCATCAAACGGGAATATTCCTGATGAACACGGAGCCATGAAACATGTTCATCGTTCCTGTCATCTAGGTGAATGCAAAAGTATTTTTTCGTGCCAACAAACAGGAATGCATTTTTGTAGCTTGAAAGAATGGAATCCGGGCGGTGTATGAAACAGGGGTTTGCATCTGGATGTCATGTTTTCATACTAGGTTTATCCTTCGAACGCTTGCATTTCTAAGCCGAAGTCGACACAGAATGCATCTTTTGTATTCCTTGTGTCGTTGCACAATGCATGGCCATTGTGTTTCCCACTCCTGTCAGACGGAGATGCAGTTACCTGTTTTGTTTGCGGTTGTGGGTTTGTTCATTCCGGACTATCAGTGTCTGTTGTGTAGCGGTGACCGCCTGACCTTGACCTGCATCGGACCGAATGCTGCAGCCGGACTCTAGTAGCTATGTTCTTTTGACTAGCGCGAAAACATGTTTCATGAATGAAGATGGAAAAATTCTTCGTGGTAGATGGAGTGGTCCATGGTTCATTCACCAAACGGGCATATTCGCGTCCATACAAGGAGTCATTGCACACGTTTTTCATTCCTGTCCTCCAGAGCAGAGCGAAATTCATGCTTCGTGTCACCAAACAGGAATGCCCTTTCTGTAACGTCAATAAAAAAGTTGCAGGCAGTGTAGGAATCAAGGGTTTGCTTCGGAATGTCACGTATCCGTGCTAGATTTTTCCTTTTAATGATTGCTAGTCTCAGTCGTATTTGACGCAGATGTCCTCTTTTATTTTCCATGTCTCGTTGGACAAAGCAAGGCGAATGTGTTTCCTACTCTTGTCAGTCGGAGAAAAAGTTACCAGTTTTGTTTACAACTGTGGGTTAGTCCACTCTGGTCTTCAGTCAAACCTGCGTTGGACCGATGGCAGGTTTCACTGTTTCACTCGTATCAAACGAAGAACCCTGTTCCAATTATTAAAAACAAGAGATCACTTCTGGTGGACGGCAAGGCCTTTTCTTTGACTAATCAAACGGGCATATTCCCGACGGACACGGAGCCATGAAACACGTTTCTCATTCCTGTCATCCAGATGGATGCAAAAGTCATGTTTCGTGCCATCAAACAGGCATGCATTTTCGTAGCGTGAAAGAGTGGAATCCGGGCGGTGTTCGAAATAGGGATTTGCATCTGCATGTCATGTTTTTGTACTAGGCTTGTCCTTCAAACGGTTGCAATTCTAAGCCAAAATCAATGCAGAATTCATCTTCTGTTTTCCTTGTGTTGTTGGACAATGCATGGTCATTGTGTTTCCCACTCCTGTCAGATGGAGACGCAGTTACCTGCTTTGTTTACGGTTGTGGATTTGTTCATTCTGGACTATCAACGTCTGTTGTGTAGCGGTCACCTGCGTTGGATCAAATGCTGCAGCCGAACTCTAGTAGTTGCGTTCTTTTGTCTAACGCAAAAATTTATTTTATGAATGAATATGGAAACATACTTCGTGGTAGACGGAGTGGTCCATGTTTCATTCACCAAACAGGGATGTTCGCATCTCGACAAGGAGTCATTGAACACGTTTCTTGTTCCTGTCCTCCAGAGCAGAGTGAAATTCATGGTTCATGTCACGAAATAGGAATGCCCTTTTTGTAACGGAAAATAAAAGTTACAGGCAGTGTAGGAAACGAGGGTTTGGTTTGGAATGTCACATGTCCATGCCAGGTTTGTCCTTTGAACGATTGCTAGTCTCAGCAGTATTTGACGCAGATGTTCTCTTTCCTTTTCCCTGTCTTGTTGGACAAAGCAAGGCGAATGTGTTTCCAACTCCTGTCAGACAAAGACAAAGTTACCTCTTTTGTTTACATTTGTGGGTTAGTCCATTCTGGCCTTCGGTCAGACCTGCGTCGGACCGATGGCTGGTTTCACTGTTTCACTCGAGTCAAACGAGGAATCCTGTTCCGATAACTAAAAATCAAAAACCACTTCTGGTGGACGGCGAGGCCTTTTCTTTGATTCATCAAACGGGCATATTCCCAATGGACACGGAGCCATGAAACACGTTTCTCGTTCCTGTCATCAAGATCAATGCAAAAGTCATGTTTTGTGCCATCAAACAGGAATGCATTTTTGTAGCGTGAAAGAGTGGAATCCGGGCGGTGTACGAAACAGGGGTTTTTATCCGGATGTCATGTTTTCGTTCTAGGTTTGTTCTTGGATGCATGCAAGTCTAATCCAAAGTCGATGCAGAATTCTTCTTTCATTTTCCTTGTGTCTTTGGACAGTGCATGGCGATTGCGTTTCCCACTCCTGTCAGACGGAGACGCAGCTACCTGTTTCGTTTACGGTTGTGGATTCGTTCATTCTGGACTATCAGCGTCTGTTGTGTAGCGGTGACCTACATCGGACGGAATGCGATAGTGTTCTACTTTTCACAATCATGAACCTCCCCCATTGGCTCCTCGCGCCCGGCGAGAGGAGCCAATGGTGGAGGTCCACAATTGGAACCAGAACAAACATGTAACTTAGTGTTCAACCGGCGGTTTGCTTTTGTAGTTTCACGCAGGGAAAATCATGAAATCATATGTGGTTGTAAAACTCAAGAAATTTGGCTGACGTGGCCGTCGACGTAAGCTTTTGAGAAGCTGCCACATGGTAATAAATAGAAAAACGAAATAGGTTTTTCTAGTTCGGTTGATCAAAACGGAAAACAAATGTTTGTTTCGTATGAAGAAACAGAGAAAGCCATTTTTGTCAATGGAAAAGTCCTCTTTTGTCCATGGTTTAGCAGTTCCTAGTTCATCCCATAGAACAGAAATTCCTATTTCATGAACAGATAATGTCTCGTTTCGTTCACCAAACAGGACTTTCCAGTCGCATCAAACAGAGAAACTTAGTTCGGTGACACCGAACAGGAAAAAACAAACAGCACCCACGTGACTTTGACCGTCACGTGAGTGATTACGTGCTTCCTGGTTATGTAGCCTCATCCTGTCTCCAGAATGCTGCACTGGGACTGTAGTATCTGGGTTCATTTGTCTAGCATGAAAACATGTTTTGTGAATGAACATGGAAGAATACTCCATGGTAGACAGAGTGGTCCATGTTTCATTCACCAAACGGGCATATTCGCGTCCAGACAAGGAGTCATTGAATGCGTTTCAAGTTCCTGTCATCGAGAGCAGAGTGAAAGTCATGGTTTGTGTCACCAAACAAGAATGCCCTTTTTTAACGTTAAAAAAAAAGGTTACGAGCAGTGTAGGAAACAAGGGTTTGCTTCGGAGTGTCATGTGTCCGTGCTAGGTTTGTCCTTTGAACGCTTGCTAGTCTCAGCCCTATTTGACGCAGATGTCATCTTTTGTTTTCCATGTCTCGTTGGACAAAGCAAGGCGAATGTGTTTCCTACTCCTTTCAGAAGGAGACAAAGCTATTTGTTTTGTTTACAATTGTGGGTTAGTCCATTCTGGTCTTCGGTCAGACCTGCGTCAGACCGATGGCTGGTTTCACTGTTTCAGTCGCGTCAAACAAGGAATCCTGTTTGGATTGTTAAGAATCAAAAACCTCTTCTGATAGACGGGGAGGCCTCTTGTTTGATTCAACAAACGCGCATATTCCCGACTGACATAGAGTCATGAAACACGTTTCTCGTTCCTGTCATCCAGATTAGTAAAAAGGTCATTTTTCATGCCATCAAACAGGAATACACAATTCGTATTGTGAAATAGCTGGAATCCGGGCAGTTTATGAAACAGGGATTTGCATCCGGCTATCATGTTTTCGTTCTAGGTTTGTCCTTCAAACGCTTGCAAGTTCTAGCCAAAGTCGACAAAGAATTCCTCTTCTGTTTTCCTTGTGCCGTTGGACAATGCATGGCGATTGTGTTTCCCACTCCTGTCAGATGGAGACGCAATCACCTGTCAGACGGAGAGGCAGTTACCTAAACCCTAGCGTTTGCAGTTGTTGGTTCATTCATTCTGGACTATCAGCATCGGTTGTGAGGTATAGTTAGTTGACCCAAATTCATACACTCCACAATGAGTGTATTAACAAGTGTATCCATGTATTCATGGATTTCTGAATAATCATAAACATGACTGCATGTCATTAGAGCCCACATATGCATTCCTTGTTAAATATAAAAATATGAAAGGTTTTTTTCATTAAATATAGAAGTTTTGGTAAACAATAAATGTTCACGTTTCTGTTCACTTCCCAATACACTCTTGTGTACACAGTTTTGAGGGTGAGGTGATTGGTTATATATGTCGGTTGTACGGCGGTGACCTGCGTCGGACCGAATGCTACAGCCGGACTCTAGTAGCTGGTTTCTTTTGCCTAACGCAAAAACCTGTTTCATGAATGAACATGGAAAACTACTTTGTGGTAGATAAAGAGGTTCCATGTTTCATTCATCAAACGGGCCTATTCCCATCTGGACAAGGACTCATTGAACATGTTCCTCGTCTCTGTCATCCAAAGCAGTACAAAAGTCATGGTTCGTGTGACGAAATAGGAATGTCCACTTCATACCGTCAAAGAAAGAAGTTACAGGCAGTGTAGAAAAGGAGGGTTTGCTTCAGAATGTCACGTGTCCGTACTAGGTCTGTACTTTGAACGCTTGCTATTCTTAGCAGTATTCAACGCAGATGTCCTCTTTTATTTTCCCTTTCTCGTTGGACAATGCAGGGTTCTCTTCTTCTTTGTTTCCAAAAATTTCTGATGGACGGCGGAAGGGACAGCGATCTAGCACCAAATCTCTGCAGCCGGCTGTTGGCCATGGGTCCCACCACTACAGTCCATCCTGACAGTCTTTTTCACGTCAGAAAGTCCATCTCCAGCTGCTGCCGCCCAGCTGCCACGTGCGAATGAGCTGCTTACTGGTTATGCAGCCTCATCCTGTCTCCCGAAAGATGGTCACCAAATCAAGGTACTGTTGGCCTGAGGGTGAGTGTGCACCCTGGAGGGTCCATACCAGTGGCTGGTTCACACCACCAACTGTTTTTGGAGAGACTGAAACTGTGGAGGCAACTGGTTCCAAGGATGGCAGAAAACTGGTCAGAGAGTGAGGCAATAGTTTTGGCCTGAATTGACTGGGAATGAACACTTGATCAAGGCTTACAAGCAGTGGTATTTTATAGCCACTGATCTAAGCTTTCCAGAAAACCAAAGCATGCCAGGTTTGAAGCTTCCTTGCAGATTCTATGGCTTCTAGAGTGGCCCTTGGTAGGCTGTCCTTTTCTCCACCTAGGAAGGCATCCCTTCCTTCCTCTAGAAGCTTCTGCCCCTTCCTAGATTCCTCAGCTTGCTTCTAATAGGAGGGAAGGTATCCAGAAGACCAAGACAACTCTAGATGCCTTGTAGGACAAGTCACCCCTTCTAGAAGGTGTGCCACCTTCCTGGACCCTCACCTGGCCTTCTAGAACCTTAACGAGGAATTCTAGAGGTTGAGCTAGCCTCCTGGCATCTATTCTCCACCTCCCTTGAGGCAGAGCAGAAAGTGATCTTGTGGGACATGAACCTGGGCCCCTGCCACCTTGGCTTGTCTTTGGTGTTCCTTTTTGGAGTCATTCCTGCCATGGTGAGGAGCATTACTCCAACAGGTACTGCCCAAGCTAATCACACGATGGTGGGGGACAAGTGTCGTCTTGTGTGGGAAGCCATCACGACGCACGATTGTACGTACAGTATCTTCGTGACAATCCGGTTTCATAGATTTTGTTTGCAGCTTAAAATCTCCATCCATCAATGTATGGAAACACACTATAACTCAACACACTATACCTCCAACACCCACACCTCATTGAGTGCACTTTCTAGTGTTGCTTGAATCTGAAAACTGAGTTGAACATGCTCACATTGATGGACTCTCTTTTCCACGTCCAAGTTCAATCAGCACCAGTGTCACAAGATCCGTTCGCAAGTAGCATGCATGTTGTCTTCCTACTCCTTGAAATGGAAAACCATCATACGTAAAACAAGGTGGCTCGCATTGATGACATCATACATCACGTAAAACAAAAGCGAAATCAAGGGTTCGTGTACTTGCATTGGCGATGTTGACCTCACGATGCAAACGCAATCCGCTACAGAAATGCGATGTTAAGATGTGGTTAAACATTGCAAACGTACGATTTCTCTCTTTTTAAAAGGTCAATTTGTAAGTAGCACAAAACGGTGCCCACCTTTCCTGTGAAGCGCCTTCAACATCTCATAGCAAGAGGAAGACCGTGACACTGGCAAGATGTTTCTCTCTTTAGGGTTCTCCCTGTTTGCTTTGACATTACGAAAAACCTGTCCATAGATTCATTCATTTTCCAAGCAAGCTACAAAAAAAAGGGTCCTGACCTGCCAGCGCGGATGAGGTAAGACTGGACGCGTCACTCGTCGGCATTTCATTGGCTGCCAACATGACGCTTTTGGTCCAATGAGCTTTCTCCATCCTCGCCCTTGGATCCCTCCCTCCTCCGCCTCACCGGCCCTTGCCTGCCCATCCGACGCCTGACACTGGCGAGAAAAAAGAAAAAACCATGCGACCCCACACGTCATAAGAACGATGCATGTGTCAACCTTTCCCCACTCACGATTGCCCGCCGGTCACATTCCACGCCTCTCTTACCTGTTGAGCAAGCAGACCAACGGCGATGCATCAGGAATGGCAGAGAACGTTGATGCCATAGATTGGGTAGCTACTTGGATACGAGAGAGTGTGGATTCTATCCCGGATGCTGATGCCGTTGCTGATGAGGACTCTGCCGCAATCAAAGAAATTCTAGGTGAGCTCACTGTGGTATTGCAACCGTTCTCTCGTCTACCTGAGCACGATGGTTACTTCACAGGAAGAGCATGGGTTGAGGAACTCATGTCTAGCAATCCAACCCGCTTTCTCAAGTCAGTGCGGATGAGTCTGCAGGCCTTTTGCTCCATCTGCACCACCCTACGCCGTGATGGAAGTTTGTTGGACACTTCCCAAGTGTTAGTGGAGGAACAATTCTTCATCTACTTGAGGTACTGTGCGTTCAACCATTCAAACAGAGAGAAACAAGAACGATTCCAGCACTCTGGTCGCACAGTCACTAAGTACGTCTGCCGGGTAGTGCAGGCCCTCTTCTCCATGCTCAATGTTGTCGTCATACTTCCTTCAGAGAATCCTGGCCCTCCTTTACAATGGCAGAACAGGAATGACTACCTGCCATACTTTGCAAATTGCATCGGGGTGATAGATGGAACGCATATCCCCGTCATTGTGTTGAAGGAGAACCAAGCCCCACACCGAGACTGTGGCATTGGCACATCGCAGAATGTCTTGCTTCTTGTCAGGTTTGACAGCCTTGTCCTCTTTGTTTGGGCTGGTTGGCAGGGATCAGCACATGACAGTGCCGTTTTTGCGGATGCGGTTCGGCATAACCTAAAACCTCCGGAAGGGATGTTCTGGCTTGCCGATGCAGGTTACCCTGCATGCCACGGTTGCCTCACACCCTTCCGTGGAACAGCCTCTCACCTTAACGAGTGGGCAGCTGGAGCAAGGCGTCCTGCAAATGCCAAAAGAAAATTTCAATCGCAGGCACGCAGGCGCACGGTTGAGCGCACCATAGGCGTGTTGAAAAAATGCTTCCCCATCTTTCATGGCATACCACATTTCCACATTGCAAAGTTTCAGACCGAACTCATCGTCTCCATAATCGTGCTACACAACCTCATCACAAGGCGTGATGGGGCCCGAGATGAGGAACTGTCATTGCCACCATGATGATGCACATCCTGCAGTGATGATGCATTGCACTTCCCCGCACTGCATGGAATTGCATTGCACTGCATGGCGTTGCATTGCACTGCATTGCATTGCAGTACGCTGCACTCCATTGTATTGCATGGGTGAATTTTGTTCTTGTGAATTTTTGGCCGTGCGTTGCTGTGATGATGTGATTTGGTGTGTTTTGACTTGATGTGATGTGATGTGATGTGATGTGATGTGATGTGATGTGATGTGATGTGATGTGATGTGATGTGATGTGATGTGATGTGATGTGATGTGATGTACTGTACTGTTGTGTGTTGCAGTGTAACAAAAACCGCAGCATTGGGTTTCTGCGCAATGTGATGTGATGACATGCAACTTGGCGTCATGCAACGTGTTGTGGTTTGATTGGAGTTGTCTGCACACTGGCTGTGTATGGTACACAGCCAGGGTGGTGACAAATCTATGTGGTACACAGTGTACCACAGCATGTTGTACGTAACTTTGATACATGGTTTCGTTACAGTAGCATTTGCGGAGCTATCAAAACAGTTATGAGTTTAAGATAGCAGCATTGCAACAATGAAACTTTACACGGAATCAAACGTCACAGTATGAAATCTTCAGGAATCAATCCTCACGGAATCTCAACACATATGACTAATCGTCATGCCATGACGCCGACTCATCTTGGTTTGCGCTTCACTTGTTTTCGTTTCATCTGATGTGTGTGTGCTGTGTGGTGCTGTGGTGCATCCTGGCGACTCCTTTTGTCGTGTTGATGGGTTGTGATGTGGTGATTTTGTCCGCCGTCTGAGGTGCGCTGCAGCTTGAAGTGCTGCTCAAGTGCCTCATCCAGTTCGAGGCCAACACTGGTGACGTGCAGCATGCCATTGCCGTGGCCGGATGCATTTCTGAGTGTCTGCGCGTCTCGTGCCGACGAGGTCAGTGGACAAGTGATCGACAGTTCACCTTCATCCCTCCCCCCCCC
>SZWC01003950.1:166366-177017 GCA_023375785.1 Penium margaritaceum | reverse complement strand
CCCCCCCCCCCCCCCTTGGTCCGGTACGTAGAAAGAAGGTCCAGGAGGGGGAGGGGAGGGTACATTAGTACGATCAAGAAAGTCAGGTCCACTGCGCATGACTAGATTAAAACGAAAGGTAGACTGTAAAGGAGATAACATTTTTGTCCTAAATGTCCTAAAATCCTTCCAAACCAGCATTCATCCATACTCGTATACACCTATTGTACTTGATACACAATCTGCAGCTAATATGGGATACACATGGTGACATGAAGAAACATAATATATAATATCATTATTCTACATTAAAAAATTTCATGATTATTTGAATTTTTACTTTTCGCATCTATCTTGTCTTGCATAATATTTAGGGTTTAGTTTGGAGTCTTTCATGGCCATGAATTGCACAAACTCGTCAATTTGTTCGAAAATTTTTACCATTAGTCTGCAAAATATTCAAAAATGTATCATATGGTTTCTATTGGTGTATTGATCTGTTCCTTTGATTAATTAACTAACGAAATGGATTTCTTTAACACAATTTATTCAACTATATTATTAAAGTTTAAGAGCCATTTTTATTATTAAAAATGGAGTTTAAATAAAGTTCCTTGGTTTTAGGGGCTCAAGACTGACATCTCGACAATTCAAGGTCCAAAACATAATCTCAGTCTAGAGAGTAGTTTGACTCTAGCCTGGGCTTGGTCCATAAGCCGGATTTAAGGCAGAAGGAGTGTCATGACGGAATATCCATCGCGTGACTCCTCCTCCCCTCTAGTTTGCTACTAAATTCATGTTCCCACGTGGATGTGCCACAGGTTGCATGTTTACAAAATTGCACTATGACGACCTTGTCCGTTTGTGGCAGAGTTCATCTCAGAAAAAATTACTGAGGTGACCATTGTCTTGCCCTCCTTAGACTCGTTGTTTGGAGGGCCTATGGTTTGGTTCCATGATTAGGCGCAAAACACACCACGCATGTTATAATTATAAAACACTTCTAAAAAACTATTTTGTGCTTTATATGGATATTTATTCAAAAGTTTTATTCCTATATGAAATTGGATATAAACTTATATCTTAAATAAAAATGTTAGATGATATATTATTTGTTAAATAATACTAATGTAAACATGATGCATGAAGTTCCTCACATCCGACTTCAGGTTCTATTGAAATCTTCATTCAGTAGAAACACCACTTCATATTTGCAACGCTGCCAAAGTTTGACAGTTGGTCAAAGGTTTACATGAAATTCTAAGCTTTAAAAGTACTGTTACCTCTTTTGGTAACATCTTGAAGAAAGGGCTAGGACTGCTCTTTCATGTCGAATCAGCAGGTTTTGGGGCACGAGGGTTCCAACTTCTACTTGTACTTGAGCGAAAGCCCGGGTCGCACATTTCTGATCGAAGCGTTCTTACGAGTCGCAAACAGGGTAAAGCCGTTTCGCCATGCCAGCAAACGCTGTCGCTGATCGTCGATTCGTATGCACGACCTTCGCACATGTTCGGCTGAATTGTCCTAGCGCCCGATCTTGTCGAGACCAAGGACGTGCACGAAAGCAAACTCATTTGCTTGCGAAGCGTAAGTGGACCCACTTGAAAATTAGCTAAGAAAACAAACAGGTTCTGTACGAATGAAATCGAGTACGTCATTTGTTCTAGCCTATAATTATCCCGCAAACCTTTCCGCACCTTGTCTTCAAGCGACTCAACAAATGGGCAATTCAGAAGCAGGACGACGGACCGCTGAAATCCGCGTCGGCCCAACCCACCACAGAGGAAACACCGCAAAGCCCGCAAGTATCATGGCCTGCCATCGCCTAACACCGTGCGATCCCAAGATATGTAGGCAGAAGCCATGCACATCGCATGTCCACCAGAACCAACTGCTTCATGGTTCCACGGCAAAGCTCGAGCGCACTGTCGGCACGTTCCTCCTCACTGCAGGTCCATGCGCCCGTCAGGCAGACATGAGGAACGTGTGCTGGATGCAGAAATATACTTTCAATATCAGCCGAGACAGCTTCAGAACGAAACCAGAGGGAGAACAAGATCCTAAAACAGTGCAAACCCGAAGCCTCTCCAACTAGTAAATGGTGCGGTTATAACATAATCAAGGAAACAATGTCCATTATCATTGTATTAATTCAATTATATGACAAATGATAAACTTTTCATGACTTTGATGGAGTCACATCAACTCAAATATGTGTTACGTTCCAAACATACACGAGTCCCCAGTCTTTCCGCGTGGAAATTTCTGTTATAACACAAAAAAATCCAACCGCACTTTGAGACCTCGTTTTTAACTCCGAGGGCCGAGGGAAATTCTGCGAAATGCCCTCGCCCTACGCGTACCTTATCGCACTTTCTGAGAACGGCCACCACTTTCAAGAATCATCGACATAAGTGTTACAACCTTTCGGTCGAATTCTCGACCCAATGATACATACCTCGGTCGAATTCTCGACCCAATGATACATACCTTTATAAAGATATGTCTCGCAAATTTGAAGTCAATCCTCGAAGCCCCCCGACTTCTCGTCAGAGCTTCCCCAAACCGACCACTCACAAATCAACTCCAAACGCGTCGCTCATCAATTGACCCGATGACCCCGACTATACCCTTGACTTACATATATATATATATATATATACATACATACATACCGGGAACCTGTGCATCTTTTCTCGAAAGTGGGCACAGCATTCACAGTTATTCACTATTCACACTTTTTGGGTATATTGGTCAATGATTAAGAAAAGTGGGTATTTGGGCAGGCCAACGCTCAAATGGTCGGTAAATGGGAATTATTCCGAAACATATATATTATACGTTTGATCATTCCGACACTTGTCATCGAAGTATACTTACCTCTAACTATAAATTGCTCAAGTGTCCCAAGTTTTTAATAGTGCTCTGCCTCACAGCTTCTACCTGTTCACCGTCTACACTATTGTGATGTTGTCAGTCATACACAGTTGTACAGTTGGTTGTGACCACTCGGCCGTGTCCATGCTCGTGCAGATCCTTGAGGCGGACCCAGCTGGAGACAGAGTTCCCTGAGGTGATGCTCCACCCGCTGGAGGCAGCCTGGCAGCCTACCCAGTGTACCAGAGGGCTCCCACAGCCCACGGACTACGTTTGGAGGTCTTCAGGATTTTCTCGGTGGACAGCCCTGCCAGGCTGATTTACATGTTTGTTTTCTTACACTCTCCGGCTGTTCCCGGACATAGGCGTGTGACCAGTCGTTGTGTCTGTCTTTTTGTCGTGCATCCGTAGGATCAGACGACGCTCCGTTTGGATGCTTGTGCGCAGAATTATGGCCAAAACAGTGGTTTTGGGCCGTGTGCGCCACCCGCCGTGAGCCACGGCGGCTATTTATGCTGTGGACCTGTCATTTGTTATTCCTCTCTGCATTTACTTCAGTTGAAGCTTGAGATACAAGTGCACGTGTCTCTCCCTACCCTTGCTGTCCCTTGCATGACCTGTTTGTCAACCAGCCAGACCCGTGCTGTCAGGCTAGCAAGCAGAAAGGCTAGGAAGCTTCCTGGAATCTTCTCATGGTATCAGAGCAGGCGAGCCAGTGCTCGTCGTGCTGCGCAGCAGAGACGCAGCAGCTGCATCAGCAGTGAGCAGTGTAGGTAGGCGCAGTTGCTGTGCTAGCAAGGAAGTAGATGACAAGCAACAGAATACGCCATGGATCGGGGAACGCTCACGACTTAGAAAAAAATAGAGTCACAGCTTGACTAGCGAGAGTGAGAGTGAGCGAGGTGGTGAGAGCCAGTTGACCGGGCCACCCACGTGAGGCTATCGTCGTGGGGCCCGGACGCCACCCAGGGATCGAACCCGACCCTGGAGCGAACGAGCTCCAGGCGGTTTCTCACACTTCGGCACAAGCCTGACGTGTGGTCCCAAGGGATCAGCAACCCGGTTCACCACTCTAGCAACATGCAAGCATGCAATCAACTAACAGGCATGCATTCCCACAAGTTGTATCCCCTTTTAGTATGAGTGTATTACTAAACTAAGGCATGCGACAAGACTGGTGCTGAAGCCACAACTTGGCAGCTTGAGGGAGGCACATCTTCTGAGTTCTTCATGCTGCACCACAGTCTTGCACCAGGTAGCCTTAGTCCAGATTAATCACCTGCAGTGGTGAGTTGTGTGTGTGAATGGAGACAAGAGGGCACTTGCGTGTGTTCGTGACAATAACCAACACTCCCCCATGACCCACAGGCGATTATGCCTCACACACACAAAACATGGAACGAGGTGGACAGCACAGGGATCACATCAACTAACGGCATCACGAGAGCGCAGCAAGCCAACAGCATGCACGGTCGCTTTGAATATTCCACTGCTGAGAGCTTTGGTGAGAAAGTCTGCACGCTGTTGACGAGTGTCGACCCAGACGACCTGAACTTCACCAGTAGCAATGCGCTCGCGTACAAAGTGATGCTCAATGTTGATGTGCTTAGTGCGAGAGTGGTGCATGCCATCGTGCTCAGCGATTGCCTTCGCACTCTGGTTGTCACAGCGCAGGGTGATGCAATGAATGGGAACACGCAACTGCTGCAACAAGCGGGACAACCACACACTCTCACACGTACCTGCACCCTGTGCCACATACTCTGCCTCACTTGAGCTTCTCGCAACACAACCCTGTTTTCCACTCTTCCAGGAGACTGCAGTCCCCCCGACGAGAAAGATGTAACCAGTGCGGCTGCGAGCATCTGTGTCATGTGCCCAGTCGCTGTCTGTGTAGCCGTCAACGACTACAGAGGGCTGAGCACGGTAGCAGAGTCCTACGCGTGCAGTGGACAACGCGTAGCGGATGACGCGCAGTGCGGCCTCGAGATGCTTCTGCCGAGGCTGCTGCGAGAACTGGGCAAGGAAGTTGACCGCAAAGGCCACATCTGCCCTAGTGGTAGTGGCGAGATACATGAGGGAGCCGACAACACTAAGGTAGTCGGTGACATCGACTGGCTCGCCCAGCTGTGCTGTGTCCAACGACTTCAGCAGACGCTGACCTGCTGGAGTCATTGGTGTGGACGCAGTGGGAACGTCTGCGAGCAGGGGAGCGAACCGCTCCCCCAGCGTGCGGATGTACGCGGCCTGGTGCACGTGCAGGGTGCGACGCTGACGATCACGCTCAAGCTCCATCCCCAAAAACACTCGTGCAGGACCTAGGTCCTTCATCTTGTACACAGACTGCAGCTGACCCTTCACTGCCTGGACAGCTGCCGGGCTGGGCGAGGCAATGAGTAGGTCATCAACATAGACCAACTCTGCAACGAACGGCTCTGAGGGATCGCTCAAGAAGAGCGCTGGATCGACCGTGCTGCGACGGTAGCCTCCCCGCTCGAGAGTCGAGGAGCTCTCCATGTTCCAGCATCGCGGAGACTGCTTGAGCCCGTAGATGGCCTTGCGCAGTCTCCAGACCTTGCTTGTGCCATCAGTGAAGCCAGGGGGCTGGATCATGTAGATCTCCTCATCGAGCTTCCCGTGTAGGAAGGCGTTGTTGACATCCATCTGCTCCAGTTCCCAGTCGTGCTGGGCGACGAGACTCAAGAGTGCTCGAGCCGTGGTGTATCTCCCGACCGGAGCAAAGGTCTCATCAAAGTCAACGCCGGGGATCTAGGAGAACCCCTTTGCTGTGAGACGTGCCTTGTACCTGTCGACAGTTCCATCGGGCTTCAACTTGCGCCGAAGGACCCATCGGGCGGAGACTGCCTTGCGACCTGCAGGCAGATCCACCAGCTCAAAGACTCCATGATCTTGGAGGGCTGTGAGCTCCTCCTGCATGGCCTTCTCCCAGAGGTCAGCATCTGCTGCCTCACGAGCCTGCCGGACAGTGGTGGGCTCAGGAGGGAGAGCAGGGAGGCCAGCGGCCGCAAAGCATGCGGCGACATAACCAGCGACGGAAGACTCAAGAGCACTGTGAAACTCGTGGGCTACAAGAGCATAGCCAACTGCAGAGTTTGGGTGCACGACATTCACAGATAGGCCTAGTGCGTCAAGGCCGGTGGGGCGCGCTAACGGACCAGCTGTGGAGGGTGTGGCTCTAGAGCGAGTGACTCGCTGAGAGGCAGTGGATGAGCCTGCCGGGAGAGCCTCAGTAGGCGCCCTAGAGGAGGAGGGCTGAGAGGAGGGAAGAGCATGAAGTCTCCCCCCACGAGTATAAGGCTCTGGGCAAGGGGGCCGAGCCTGAGGCTCACCGCCGGCAGTGGTGTCAAGCACCGGAGAAACTGCAGGGCCCGGGGATGAGGTGGAAGTGGAGCGAGCAGTGGACTGTGCGGGAGTGGGTGCCGAGTGTGAGGACTCGGGGATGGCGGTAGACGACAAGGGCACAGGACTGCCGGCTGAGGATCGGGGTGACTCGGACTCCGGGGAGGGGGCTGAGGCCTCTGACCCGGAGGAGACTGAGTCCTCGTCACTGTCCGGAGGAGTGACAACAGGGGACGCTGTCTGAGGAGAAGACGTGGACGCACGGAGATCGGAGGCTGGACGAGACCCACCCCCCCCAAGCCGACGAAGCGAGGAGAGAGACTACGGAGGTGGGACATGGGACAGGTCACGGGGAAAGACATCCTCAAAGAAGAGAGCGTCACGCGACTCGATGACACGGGAACGGTCGGGGTCCCAGAAACGCCACGCCTTAGACATGGCAGAGACGCCAAGAAAAGTGCAGAGGCGCGGACGAGGACTCAGCTTGCCATCACGAGAGTCCTCCGGCAACCAAACAGCAGCCACACAGCCCCAGACACGAGCCAGGCGAAGGTCAGCACGGCGGCCATACCAGCGCTCAAAGGGGGTGATGTGGAAGGGAAGGGGACCGTGGGGAACACGGTTCCATACCCAGGTCATGTAGCACATGGCCTCGAATGAAAAGACGGACGAGAGTGAGGACTCGCTGAGGAGGGTACGAACTCCATCAGTGAGGGTGCGATTCCAGCGTTCCGAGACACCGTTCTGTTGGGGTGTGTAAGGTGCCGAGGGCTCCATACACACCCCACGAGAGGTGAGGAAGCGAGCGGTGGGACCCATTTACTCGCCCCCGCGGTCACAGCGAAAGACTTTGAGCCGGCGGCCACAGGCCAGTTCGGCCTATGGCAGCCAGGACTCAAGGGTGGAGCAGACGTCACTCTTTTGCCGAAGGGCAAAAACCCAGCGCATTCGAGAGAAATCGTCTGTGAGACAGAGGACATAACGTCCGACACCCCCAAGGGCGTCATGGGCAAGGGGTCCCATGACATCAGCGTGGAGGAGATCAAGTGGGTGAGACGTGCGAGACTCAGAAGTGGAGAATGGGGAGCGATGCATTTTGCCCTGAGCACAGTCGAGACAGTCAGTGGGGCAGGGTGCATGGAACGTGTCGGCATCAAGGTCATTTGCAGGCATGTCCCGAAGCAGACTGTCAATGGCAGCAGTGTGAATGTGACAGAGACGACGATGGAGCAACTGTGCATGTGCAGGAGTGAGGGAACGGGCCACATGAACAAGAGCAGTCGTGGAGGGATGAGGTGCAAACGAGGGTACGCGGAACAGACGGTCACAGCGAGTGCCTCGCAGTAAGACACGACCAGTGCTGCGATGCATGACAGAGGCAACACCACGGCTGGATAAGAAGTCCATGCCCTGGTCGTCGAGAGTCGTAACAGACAGCAGACTGAGCTCAAGAGCAGGCACATAGAGAACGTCAGGCAGGAAGAGCTCCCCCCCAGGGCCAACGAAGCGGACGACACCGACCCCCTGTACAGGGAGAAGGTGGCCAGAGCCAGTGCGCACAAAGCGAACAGAACCAACAGGACCCAACGACACAAANCTGGATGAGAAGTCCATGCCCTGGTCGTCGAGAGTCGTAACAGACAGCAGACTGAGCTCAAGAGCAGGCACATAGAGAACGTCAGGGAGGAAGAGCTCCCCCCCAGGGCCAACGAAGCGGACGACACCGACCCCCTGTACAGGGAGAAGGTGGCCAGAGCCAGTGCGCACAAAGCAAACAGAACCAACAGGACCCAACGACACAAATGCTGAACGACAGGAAGTCATATGGTGGGTGGCTCCTGAATCAAGGATCCAGAAGCCACCCGTCATACGGACAGACGCAGGGTCACGACTCACAGCAGCGATGGCAGAACGTGGAAAGAGACGCTGGCCACAAGCAGCAAGGCAACGAGGGAGACTGTACGACTGCCAATCCTCAATCCATGGGACATCATCTGGGGGACACCCCTGAACATGACCGGAGGGGGGTCCACAAAGAGACAAGTCAATAGCACACGCAAGGCTCTCCTCGACCGAACGTACACTCTCACCTCCCTGATCACGGAGGTGACACTGGTGGATGGCGTGCGAGAGCGCAGAGTCCAACTGGCGCTCGTCCTCAGGGGGTCCGGTGATGAGTGCGATGGAGGAGTGTGGCTGGGGACCAAGAGTACGGGACGCCCATGGTGGAGGTGAGTAGAAGCCGGAAGGAGGCCCGAAGTAGACAGGACCTCCAAATCCCGGGGGCCAACCCTAGGGTGTAGGTGGAGAAGGTGCAGAGAGGACAGTGCTGTAGGCAGCTGCTGCAGGGGATGGTGAAGACGTGTGCGTGGAGCTACGACTGGACCCCGCAGAGGTGGAGGAGCGGGCAGAGCCTCCACCTGACCCTGAAGAGCGTGCCCAGTGAGCACGCATGGCTGAGGCCAGGCTTGCATCATTTGGTGGTTCAGGGCACTTGGGCGCTGCATGACCAGCGGCGCCAAAGTTCCAGCAAGTGACAGTGCTGGAGGAGGAGGAGTGAGATGCTGTACTATCAGAACCGCGGCCTTTTCCCCCTTTCCCCTGTCTTCCACCGCCAGAGCCACCTCCTCTGCCTTTACCTTTGTTGCCGCCTCCACCACGCCCACTTCCTTGGGAAGCAAGGGAAGTGGTGGTGGTAGTGGAGGTGGAGACGGAGGATGAGCTGGAGGCTGATGAGGTAGAGGAGGGAAGTGCGGTCGTCGCTGCTGCAACAGCTGCACGGTGGATGCGTTTGTTCAGCAAGGAGCTCCACCAGTCAGTGAGGCGCTGGGAGGTGAACTCCCACAAAGCCCCAATCCCAGGGGGTGCGTCAGCGGGAACAGGCATTGCCGCCAGACGCTCCAACTCTGTGGCCTTCACTTCGCGAAAGATGTCGCTAAGTTCAGGGATGAGACCGTTGACGATGGAGAGGACAGCGGGGAGTTGGCCTGGGGCGGCTTTGCCGAGGTCACGCAGCAGGCGCAGACTGCGAGCCCAGTAGGCGTCAGCAGTCTCGTCAGCACGCATGGAGAGCGTGTTGAACTGGACGGTGAGAACACTCTGTGCCGCGTGACCACTGTCGTGCGCTGCTTGATCAGGGCATAAGCCCCGACGGGGTCAGCAGGAGTGCGGCGTGCAGTGTCAGCATTGTATGATCCAATCTCATCAGTGAGATCGTCTGGTCCAGCGCGAATGAGGGCTCGAACTGCTCGCGCTGACTCAGAATCGACAGGCACAAAAGGTGGGACAGCAGAGGGATTTGGTGCATGGTAGCATTCCCAGAGTTGTTCTCCTTGCGCCCAGGCACTAAAACGAACCTCCCAAGAGTGAAAGGTGAGACTGGGTGTGAAGTGAGGTGGAGTGGAATCAAAGTCAGGCTTGCGTTGCACTGTTGGGGCAAGCGCTTTGGTTGCAGCAGCGCCAGCAGCTGCGGCGACTGCAAGTGGATCAGAGGTAGATGTGCCAGCGGCAATGGAAGCGGAAGCGGGAGAAGTGGAAAAAGCGGCAGCAATGCTAGCGGACTGAGTGTTGCGCAGTGTTGGCTGCAGGCAATTCAGAACCAAGTCAGCAATGTGGTCGGCGAATGTCTCTTGATCAGCCTGCTCAGCCTTAAGTTTTTCCTCAGCAGCCCGCTGAGCACTGAGAGCTGCCTGTAATGCAGTGCGCTCACGCTGAAGCTCAGCCTACAGCGCTGTGTATTGGTCATCGTCGACTGGCATTGTGCCAGCGACGTGACTCTGCCGAAAAAATTTCGGCAGAGTTTCCCTTGCCCGAGTGGGCGTGGGAAGTAGAAGATCGGTGTTGAAAGTGCGCTGCAAGGCAACAACCTGAACGCACGAACACGCCAACACAGGGAAGGCAAAGAGTGTGGAGGTACAATAAAGGCAGGCTCACCACGCACTGCGGTGCAGAGAGAACAGTGGTGGCAGTGCTGCAGCAGCTGAGGAGGAGACGGCTACGACAAAGGACGATGTGGTGACGACGAAGCAGGCTACACCTGTCAAAGCTGCTCCTGATAGAGCGACGACGACAGCAGCGATCAAAATCAACAGTTGTAGATGCCGAGTGACTGATGATGATGTGGATGACAGAGAGACTGCCTGTGTTGTGGAGATGTTAGCAGAGCCAACTGCATTGGAGAGTGCTGTGGCTGCTGAGGCTGCGGCGGATGCAACTGCGTCTGCTGCTGCGGCAACCTGAGTGGCTATGTTGACCGCATAGGCCGCCAAGGGTCCCTGGTCAACCGCTGCAGTATATGCGTCAACGGCTCGACCTGTAGCAGTGCTGGCTGGTGCACGTGAGGCACGTGCTGTGGCTGCAAGGGTAGTGGCAACGGCAGCGCTGGACGAAAGGATAGCCAGCAATGCTGAGAGAATGTCAAGGGACGGAATGGGCT
>SZWC01003950.1:140794-156507 GCA_023375785.1 Penium margaritaceum | reverse complement strand
CTGTCGAGTATCATTTCGTGCGCAATCTGGTGGAGCGGCAGTTGATCTCCATCGTCTGGGTGGGCACAGACTTGCAGCGCGCTGACTTCCTGACCAAGGCACTGGCACGTGGGAAGTTCCTCGGGGCTGTTCGTTCCGTCGGATTGCGACCCCTGTCCGAGAGTGGGTGATTGTCCGGGTCCCTGTTGAGCACTCTGTGTTGCACCGGCACGCGTTCTGCACGTGTATGGACATGCGTACCATCGGGTCATGGGGGAGTGTTGTGATGTTGTCAGTCATACACAGTTGTACAGTTGGTTGTGACCACTCGGCCGTGTCCATGCTCGTGCAGATCCTTGAGGCGGACCCAGCTGGAGACAGAGTTCCCTGAGGTGATGTTCCACCCGCTGGAGGCAGCCTGGCAGCCTACCCAGTGTACCAGAGGGCTCCCACAGCCCACGGACTACGTTTGGAGGTCTTCAGGATTTTCTCGGTGGACAGCCCTGCCAGGCTGATTAACATGTTTGTTTTCTTACACTCTCCGGCTGTTCCCGGACGTAGGCGTGTGACCAGTCGTTTTGTCTGTCTTTTCGTCGTGCATCCGTAGGATCAGACGGCGCTCCGTTTGGACGCTTGTGCGCAGAATTATGGCCAAAACAGTGGTTTTGGGCCGGTTCAGGTTTGACAGGCACCGCCGTGTGCGCCACCCGCCGTGAGCCACGGCGGCTATTTATGCTGTGGACCTGTCATTTGTTATTCCTCTCTGCATTTACTTCAGTTGAAGCTTGAGATACAAGTGCACAAGTCTCTCCCTACCCTTGCTATCCCTTGCATGACCTGTGTGTCAACCAGCCAGACCCGTGCTGTCAGGCTAGCAAGCAGAAAGGCTAGGAAGCTTCCTGGAATCTTCTCATACGCTTCGTTCTGCGTGACACTCGGTACAAGAGTGCACCAGTGTTGGAGAGGCATCCAACTACTTCGCACATACAAAAAACTACCTCGCACAAGTCGCCAGCAAATCTCGCAAGACTTCGCACACTTCGCATCTACGACGTGAAGCAAGCAAGCGCACCCGACGACGCACCAGTTTGAAGGTGCATTTCGCCACTAGTGCGGTCAATAGTGATAAGGACCTTGCGGCTGCACTTTTGCATGGCATGACACTCAGTTGGTGGTCTTTAGACCATGCAGCAACAGCAAGAGACCGGCAAGACCTCGTCAACGGCCAAGGACGCTCGTCTCATGTCGTCGACCGCAAGCGTTCTACCCTTGGAGCGAATCAACCCACAATGGCAAGACGCACTTACGCCAACAACCGCCTGGAACGAGTTCTCGCG
The DNA here is from genome assembly GCA_023375785.1 of Penium margaritaceum. Classification (NCBI taxonomy): domain Eukaryota; kingdom Viridiplantae; phylum Streptophyta; class Zygnematophyceae; order Desmidiales; family Peniaceae; genus Penium; species Penium margaritaceum. The sequence goes on along the minus strand of SZWC01003950.1, from coordinate 155,191 downwards.
TGCGATGCTCACACAGTTTGGATGACTAAACGAGAAGTCTGACGCTCGGTACAATCTCCAACGTCTCTGTCAACAGTCCAATGCGATAGAGTACATGCCGATATTCTCCGAGATCATCAGTGATGCTGAACCCTGACGAGCTCCGTTTTCACTACAACAACAGCCTCAAGTGAGACATTTGATGAGCATTTGCCATTCTTAGCATCCAGAACGGCATACCAAAAATAATCGTCGTAGTAAAAAGAATCAACAGCGCTGACTACAACACTCTGATCCCGGAATCCTATGGATGGAGACCTCCCAACCAGAGTTATCGTGGGAACATAAAAAGCCAGTCAGGGGACTCCTCGACTTCAATGGAACTGGACGCCGTCCTCCACAGAGATACGCATACATGCTACAACTGCTAAAACTGCGGGCACGTTGCCCGCAATTGTCAGAGAAAGCAACAGACCAAAAAGGGTTGGTCGTAGAAAAATGAGTTCGCAAACGACGAAGGGAAGGAGTCAAAGGGACGGCTCTTGTCCGCGAGGAGCGACCTGTGACGTCCTGTGGACGTCTTCCGGACGTCTTCCGCAACAAACTCCCCAAAACGCCACCACCTCAATGGGATATCGACCATTGCATCGAACTGAAACTGGACAGCCGACCCACAGTTCAAGGGGCCTATTGCATGAGCAATCATGAACTGACCGAGCTGAAAAATCAGCTTGGCGAGATGCTCGGTCAGGAGTTAATCCGCCCATCCATGTCACCATACGCCGCACCTGCATTGTTCGTGAAATGAAAACTAGCAAAATGCGATGTGCGTGGAATACCGGGCGTTAAACGGTGCTACCATCAAGAACCGCTACTCTGCCCCCCGAGCTGACGAACTTTTCGACCAACTCCGATGGGCTCAAATTTTCACCAAAATCGACTAACATAGTGGTTATCACCAGATCCGTGTGGCAGACGCTGACATCGAAAAGACGGCGTTCCGAACTCGCTATGGGCATGCGAGTTCACAGCTTTGCCGTTTGTACTTACAAATGCCCCGGCAACGTTCATTGCAGTGATGAACAACATTTTATGTCTATAACTTGACAATTTTGCCGTGGTGTATCTTGACGACATCCTCGTGTACAACCGTACCCGAGAGGACCGCGATGGACATCTTGCAAAACTTCTTGAAGTTTTCAAAGCGATAGTTTTAATGGAAACGGTGAAAATGCCGATTACCCCTTGTTTTGTCACCCTTGATCCTCATCCGCCCCTCCGTCGGAACAATAAGCCTCATCCTCCCCTCCGTCGGAACGATAAGCCCCATTCGCCCCTCCGTCGAAGCGATAAGCCTGATCCGCCCCTCCGTCGGAGGGACAAGCCTGATTCGCCCCTCCGCTAGCACGATAAGCCTCATTCGCCCCTACCCATGAACAATGAGCCCCATATACCCCTCGATCGGGTTTCGAAGTAGAACCGTCAAAAATGACATAAAATAAGCCTAATATACCCATGGTTTGTGATATAACGCAACACGACCAGCGGAACGGAACCTTACCCTAGACACCTGTTGCCGAACGTAAATGCTTGGGTCTGCGTAGAGGCTTGGCATGGTACCGTCCCGACATTTGCGGCTCCCTGCTTCAGTGTGCGGTCGGCCACACATGACGACTGATGCTTTTCAAATACACTGGCCGTAGTCGTGTCATTTGCGACGTCAAACCCATACATATGCTCTGCATATATGACTGTGTTCGTCACATTCGACTACTTCCTTCTCCCGTACTCGAGAGTACACGTAGCAAACCCCCTTGTGACATGTCCAATGTTCGAGATACGCGTCCTCTGCCACCGTTGCAGCACTAGGGTGACCGTCCAGAACCGGTGCACAATCCTTTCAGTTTTTGGGACAAAGTGCCCCCCCCCTTCGCCCATGGATCACGGAACTGCGGTGGCGGAGTGGGCAAAGATAAAGCGCGCATGGGACATCATCAACCCAAATATACCCGAGGACCCATACACCATGTGTTGGCAGTTGGGCATGAAAGCACCCCTTGGTGTAGTGTGAGCAGTCTCTCATAATGGTCTGTTCAATCTCCAATGTCTAGCACACTTCATCCTGCACATAAACAAAAGGCAATATTAGGTATGGGAAGCACATGAGGCAAGTTGCATGGAAATGTGAATGGAAGAAGGGCACAAGGACAATAAAAACATGTACGTACATCACTGAGCCTCCTCTGGCTCTTCCTCGTACGTCTCCTGCCTCTCTCTCTCCTCCTCATCCAAGTGCTGGGTGTGCTCATCCTACGTCACCGTCTCACCATCATCACCAAGAGGAGGGGAGTATGCACCAGAGTCATCACTTTCAGCACCATCATCAACATCATCGTCTTCATCCCTTGGCGGAGCCGCGGGATCGTACTCCACGTCACCACTGGCATACTCTACAAGTGGGGCATCTAAGGCTGCTGCGGTCTGTGCAGCAACAGCCGGTAGAACAAGTACTTCATCCCCCCTTGCTGCGGCCTGTGCAGGGCTGGGAGCAGGTGGGTTCTTGCAGCGTGTCCTCGTGTGGCCCTTTTGCCCACAACGTGGGCATATGAAGTTTTTCTTGCGCAGGGTCTCACGGTCTTTCCTTGCACTTCGCGGGCGTCCCTTCCCTCGCCTTGGTCCGGGTTGTAGCCACAGTGGTTCCACGGGCTTGATGTTCTTGACCACCGGGGAGGGGATGGGGTTGTTGTAGGCACGTCGGAACGCCATTCGCGTGAGCCCGGGGTCGGCAAGGTTCTCTGCGTTGATGCGCTTCACAAGCAAGAATGCGCATGCATGGTGACAGGGCAGGTCGAACTCCTTCCAGCGGCCACAGCTGCACATTTTTTCAAGGAGGTCCACCTGACGGGGATTGTTCATTGGGCCCTCCACTGTTGCAGTGTTTGGGCCCTCCTCAACCACGGTGTACTCACGAGTACAGCTAGGCAGTGAAGTAGTCGGTCGGCTTGCGCTGGGGCTAAGGATGATTGCACTGCTTCAGCCTGAGCACGTTGAGCACAGAACATGCACTGGACAAAGGGCAGGATGCTGACAAAACAGTAGTAAGGATACAGCTTGCGATGGGCAGCGATGCGCGCGTTCCAGCTCTCTGCAGCGTTGGAGGTGGTGTGGCCCCCCCTGCCGAGAGGGCAGTGGAGGTGTGTCCACTTCTCCAGAGGAACACCCCCCACCACAGTACCATCCTCACCCGGCCTGTCAAAGAGGTATGCGTAAGCAGAAGCACTCACTTGCCGCAGGTGTCTGGTGGCCTTTTCCCACTGGTTGGCATTGAGTGCATGCGCGCACTTCCATGCCCAGTGAGCGGCTTTCTTGCTGTACGAAGTGCGCACGTTCTCGCGCAAGTGCCATGCGCAGTAGGTGTGCGTAGTACCAGTCAAGTACTTCTTCAAAGCCTTCTCCAGACCCTTCTCCCTGTCTGTGATGATGCACGTGCCCGGCAAAGCAGCAGTGGGATATGCAAGGGCAAGTTGTGCGCAGAAAAAATTCCAGCTCTTCTCGTCCTCAGTCGGTGCCAGTGCCCACGCCATGGGCACTGCGTGGTCGTTGGCGTAAAAAAATTGGGCTAGAAGCAAAACCTGCTTGTGCCCGTTTTTCAGGAAAGTTGCATCCATGGTGAGGATGCGTCGACTGTGTTGGAATCCGATTCTGGCAGCTCCGGGCGCGACGAATGCCCACAAAAACGCGCCGTTCTTGTCCTTGTGCGCGACGGCGTGGGTGCCTGGATCAACGCGTCTCAACTGCACGCAAGAAGTGGATATACACCAGTCAAATGTCAGAGAAGTAAAAACACTAAGCATGCTGCAGCTTTGATGCATTGGTGTGTACGCACCTCGTCGATATATGACGGAAAAAGACTCCACGTGTCCGTCTTCTTGTCCATCAAGTTCTCCTGGGCCTGTGTCTTCGCGCGGTAAAGCGTGTTGTTGGACACGTTGATGCCGGTCCGTTGGTGAAGAACTTGACGCAGGGTGGCCGTTGAGGCAGTAGGGTCGCGCTGCAGGGTCTCCGAGATTTTGCGTGCCACCCAACTCTTCTGGGGAGCCGGATTCCCGCGGCCAATTTTGGGGACACACTTGTGTCCGTCCTCGTAGTGCGACACTGTCACGTCACCAGACTTGGAAGTCACACGAGCGTGCAGAAGCCACGTACAACCCTTGTTTTTCGCCTCGGCGCACGTGACGTGGAGTCTTACAGGCTCACTGCGGACCCACTTCAGTCTGAAGCGGTTTTCAACCGCGTAGTCCTCCACGAACGCCCGGGCGGCATCCATGTTCTGGAAGAACATACCCGCTGCCGGCTCCTTCGGCGTCCCCTTCTGCTTCTTTGGGCTATGGCATGGTTTGGCGTCCGAGTCACCTGTCCATGCACGCATGACAAACAATGGCATGGGAAAGTTACCTATACCTTATTGTAGTTACCTATATAAATAATGCATATAGGGCAGAGTGTGCCAATTATGCTGGTAAGGCATGATGATGTGGATGTTGTGAAGGTGGAGTGATATGACCCATGCATAATAGTTGGGAGTAGTACGACATCCTATGAGACGTTAGTCATTAGATCAACGTCTGCTTTACTCGACATCAACATATGTCAGACAACATGACAATCATTGCGACTAAGGGTGGGGGGTAATGTTATTTCCTTGACATACAAGTATCCCTCAATCCTGTGCGTGGGTAGTTCTGCCCTTACCTTTATGACCCACCGCACCGACCTGTAGATTTTATGCAGTTAAAACGAAGACATTCTTGGCACAAACCTAAGAGATTTGGATCAGGAAGGTTCAAACATATTTAACCACTTTGTAGAAGCTTTGACAAACTTAACATGTAACGCAATGACATTTTGGCACTGGTTTATTGACTTCTCATTGATGCTAGGATTGTTCTGAGATGTACCTTGATACTCTTGAAATTCCTTCAATTCTTGATGGAGTTTCTTGGAGCATCCACTCATGATGTGATATCTCACGTGTTGCTCGCCTTCAACGTAGTGTGTCACACTGAGTGGACGATGAGTGGTCCAGAAGCATGATGTGTGGAGTGGAAGATGATTTGAGGATTTAGGACAGTTGGATAATTCGTATGTAACATCAAGTTTCCTCTGATGATTCGTGTCAAACATGTTGCATACATGCTTACAATAGCGAGAAACACAGTGGAATACATATGTGGTATTGGACGCTCGAGTCGAGTTATGCTTGCAACATGGCACTGCGAATGGTCGATATGAGAAACCCTGCAGAGATGTGGGGATGTTTTAAGAAAATCGAGGTGTCACTTCATGAAATTCAATGGCCATGGAGAAGTCCATCAGACATCGATTTTTTTTACCATTTTAGAGAGTGGTCAAACGCGCCAGAATCCTCATGAACAGAGCATGGGAAGTCTAGGCAGTTGGGCAAAAAGCCTTATGCTGAACAATGTAAACAAACGAGGATGACAGTATTAGGTTGTTGACATAAGCGCCCCCCTAAACTTTGCATCTGTGCATTTATATCCTTACATTTACAACCTTACATGCATCGAACTCACAAATTTTACTCCCATCAGTCGAGGGCATATTGGTCACATCTCTTGCCCTTTGATGTCTTGTTTTCAAATATTTTGACACTTTTTGAACACTTTCCAAAACGTTCGACAAGCATATCAGGAAATATATTGATGTTTTTATATTATTTTCATGACTTGTTGACGGTGTTAAACCATTGTAAAACTACGCCACAACACTCCTCACAGAACCAAACTTATCAATAGAGTTTCCTAAAGCGACCACTCATAATGCAAAGTTACATGCATCACTCAACTCAAACACAAAAGGCCCAACATATACCTCATTGTGATTCTTCTAGTTCTATAAATAGGCTGAACATGTTCAACGATTGTTGTTGAAGGGCAATAACCACTAAATAAACTATTAAATTGTCCCAATTCCTTCCTTTGCCTTCTACTATGCACCTCGTCATTGTGAATTATCCACATAATGCCCGACGTAACGCTTGATATCAAAGTGTTGTGGTACTTGAGGGGCAACCTATACATTAACTATAAGAGAACAACCACGCACGAGTCCTTAGTGCATCTCAAATGTTCAAGAGTTTTTAGACCTTGCAAGGATAATTGAGAACAAAGCGAGCGTACCTAGCAACTAGCACCAGAGACGAGGAAATAATCATGTGATGGAGGATGGGCAGCATGCACTCAAAGACATTCTCTATATGAGTTAGGTAGCAACGAAAACATTTGTCGTGAATAGCATAACATCGATGACTGTGACGGCAAACCTTGTTATTAACTCCTCCGACTCGGTAAACACTTTATCCTCGATGCTGCCTCCCGTGCCGGCATAGTGCACGATTGGAGGCACCGATCGACAGGCTCGCATATACAAAGACTTGTACTGGAAGTTGTTGGGACTTGAAAGCGTCAACACCCATCTGCTCCAGCAACTGAAGACATTGTTGGAGGAGCTTCAAAATTTGTGTGTGCAAGAGGCACTGCTTACAAAGAGAAATTTTTACCTCTAGAGTGAATCCGAAACTCAATTGGTGCTCCCTTGATGGTTCGATCATGCAAGCACTTAACTGATGACGAGAATGTGGCTGACGATTTTTAAGGTGTACTTCAATGCCACAGGGGTCAACAACGACAAAGAAGAGACTTGAGCTCACATCCTCCCTTTTGCGTGGCACGATTTTAAGTTGGCGATCAGATACAAAGACAATCCAACTGCAGCAGGAGACCGACAGAGGTGGATCTATGGCTCACTTCACCACTCTCACATTTTCCACTCAAGTTAGTCTATCGTTCAAGAAGTTTAGTCCAAAGTGGCATGAATTTTTAACTCCTATGAGAATTTGGGCAGACTTCACACGTGTTGCACTCGTAAGCTTGGAATTATGAAGAAAAAGTCTCAGGCATGGTACAGAATTAAACGCATGCATCAATAGTCTAGCGTTGTTGAGTTCTCCTGGTGCTTCTATGAAATCATCACCAGCCATAATCGTACCCGCAATGAACACTGCTTTTAGTACAACGATGGCCTCAAACACAAAATTTGGTGAGCAATCGCTATATTTGGCATGTAAGAAAATCTTTTACAAATGATTGCAATAGCCGGTTGCATTGATATCATAGACTTCAATGTTCAAATACACGTATCCAACGGCTAGTGACCCCAAGGCCATAGTTCATATCATGGTGTAGGGGGGTCATTCTTTATAACAACCTCACCCCCGATGGAGATTGACGTAATCGATGAATGCGACTAATGGCTATGCTAGATCCGTGAGAGGCCAGGACTTGCAACTTTGGATCACATCATCGGTGGTGGAAATATCACCATGGACATAAGAAAGGTAGAGGCAGTCATTAATTTGCCGACACCGACCAACGTTCGGGAAGTTCAAGTGTTTCTTTGAAAACTATGATTAGTTTGTAAAAATCAACACCAAAGTGTCAGTACCTCTCTCTTATCTCACTTGTCAAACTACTAAGTGGAGGTTAGCAGACAATGAACAAGAAACGTTCAACTCGTTGAGGAATGTCTTGAACTCGGCGCGAAGGCAATGGTTGGCGCGTCCAATGGTGGACTACATCATGGCCACCGATGCATGCGGTTGTGCAATATTAATCGTTGTCCTCTTAGAAAATGTCAGTGGAGAATATCCGGTCCCATACATGTCACAAAAACTACAAGGGCCGAAACTCAACTACATATTGCATAGTAAGGAAATGTCCACAGTTGCCTTTGTGTTCAAGACGCATAGGTGTTATGTAGAATGCTGACAGTGCATCTCCACACCAACGATCACAATTTCATACTTCTTAAGACTTGGCCAAATCTGAGTTGCTGACAAATTAAATGGATTGAGTTTCGTGAGTCTAACTTTGACCATGATATTGAGCTGGGACCTGCAAAAAACAAATCCAATGGATGTTCTAAGTCGACGATGGGATCTAAATGAGAGTTGACGGAGATGAACACGGTGCTCGTCGAACAAGACCCTTTTCTTAAGGTCTCTTTCTGAAGGGTCACGAGGAGCTTGGTGGGTTCAATAGACCAAGTTTTGGTTCATCAATTTCTATTGGTGGAAGCGGTTTCATAGTGAGATCAGTACATAACTAAACAAGGAGCTACAATGGATGTTATTGGAAGAGCACCACGACCGAGGTTTAGGTGGAAAATTCGGCAAATACAAAACACACGTTTTTTTGCAGCGTATCACTCGTGGGAACAGTTGCAGTCCAACGTGGCAAATATTTGATAAAAATGTGATACTTTTCAGTGGCAAAAATCTCATTGCACAAGGCCACAAAGAGTACTCCAACCCCTCGCTCTTTTTACGGAGGTGTGTTGCGGTATCGGCTGGTTTGTTAATGTTATGCCATTCGCCGTGAAGGCCTCCGCTAATGTTTGGTTTGTCCGGAGAGCGTGAATGTTTTCGTGCTATTGATCCTCCATCGTTGGACTGTTCACCGGTGATTGTTTTGCTACGTGCGCTTGGTTTGTTCATCGTCGTTGACAAAAAGGCCTGCGCTCTTCTGAACGGTGGAGATGTGTTGAAGAATCATGCGAGGTTGTTGCTAGGTATTTGATGTGTCGGTTGCCCCCTCAAAACTACCACACCTTCACACCAAGTGTAACGTTTGGGGGAACCTAGGTGGTTCACAGGGATGAGGTTTCGGACAAGGGACGAGTGGAGGGCTTGGGACAAATGGTTCAATTGTATAAGGTAGTGAGTGTACTTTGATGATAAATGTTAGAGTGAATCGAGCACATATACACAAGTACAAGAATCAGAACAATGCATATGTTGGGTCATTGGGACTCGAGCCGAGTGACGCGTGCGAGTTTGCGCCGTAAGTGGCTGCTTCGAGAAGCTACGACGATAAGTCGGGGGGCTTTGCAAATATCGAGGCATGGTTTTGAAAAGTCGAGGGCCATCGAGAAGTGGACCAAAATTATTGAGACACTATATGGTTCGTGGCACTTTTGTCGAACTTGCTGAAAAGTGGTCGAAGTTGTCAGAACCTTGTGGGAGGGAACACCGGAGGACGAGACAGGTGGCCAAAATGACCTTCGCCGATCGGGGTGAAAAGTCCGAGCCTCACGACGTGGACCACGAATGCAATAATAGAAACATTCACTTGCAGAGTTTAGGAACTAGTGTACGCAAGGGGTGTAACACCAGTAGTGACGTTGACCTGATAATGGCATGATCCTTTAGACATTGCATCCGACAGGATCTGCCACGTTTGTGTGTCCCGGAAAATGGGATCACATAGGCTGGGTTCGGATGTCACAAAAACTTATCTTTCAACCATGGGAGTGCAAGAGGCACATTAATACAACATTGTGACGTCGCTTCTCGCGACGTAGGTTGCAAGCGTCAACAACTTTCATATATCGCCAAAACACTCCTTGTTTAATGCCGTGAAATACGCTTCCACAATGCAAGCTCTTCAACAAGCGAGAAGGGAAGGGGGGAGCGACTCGAGCCGGAACGCCCTCGTCGATCCATCGACGAGGACGATTCGGTTTGAGTGTCTGAATTTGCCTGTTCAAGTTTATAATCAAGATGCTGACAGATGTCTGTCACAAGTGTTCTAAGATATAAGAAAAGCTTATGAGAGAACATTTTTATCTTTTATTGATGGAAAAAAGGGAAAGGCTAAGTGAGCATGCACGTTGTTGTCATCATATGGATGAGGGCCAGATAGCTCATATACCCATAAAGCGCAAAGTGTGACTCTCATTCGCTTAGCACTGGAAAAAGAAAACCTCAAAAGCCCACTTGGAAATCTTGCTCACTCATGGAATGCGTTGACGGGCGAGGAAGAAAAACAACTGCATGGGGTCATCGCTCCCTCACAATCGAGCCAAAACACCGTTCTTTTGTTTTTGGCATTTGTTTATACATGCAAACCCATTCTTTTAACGCAGAAGCCGCAATCAAACCCTATCGCGAATTACATTTGGGGTTTTAGGGCTTTAGTTCTGCGCAGGCTTTTGTTGGGCCCCTTAGTGGTGGGGCCTATAGGTTCCCTTTCAACGCATGGGGATTCACGAATTCTCATCAAAATCTAAATAAACATCCCCTAGCTAGTATATTAATTTTCAATGAAGGAGTTTGTGATACTTGCGGGGGGCGCCGCACGTGATGCGTCGTCAACGCATGGCATGCGGCGTCACCATGCATTTTTGCCTGTTTTCTTTGTTACTGGCGTGGCGGTAGCTTCTGCCGATGGGTAAAGTTATTTTTGCCCGGATTTTTACTAGTCGGGTACATGTGACTCGTACCCTATCGATGAAAGGGAGACCCGCGCAGGGCATTATTGAAATATAGACGATTCACGCGCTTCAACGATGGGCGAAGTCGCACGGTCGATAGCGCGGGATGAGTCAGCTCGCAAGCTGCCACATCAGCTCGCGATTTCGCAAACCGCCAAGAATGGATGGAAAAAACCACGATTTCGCGATGGATGGAAAAATCCACGATTTCGTGACATCCGAACTCGGGGATAGTCGGACCCCCTTGCAAACCGTTCCAGCGGGGCTTCCATTGCAGACGTCAGAGTGCGTCAGCTGAGCAGCTACATGATCCTTGGAGGCCACGTGAGTCACCGAAGCCGAGCAAGCAAGCAGCTCCAGCTGCCTCAGCCGCCAACAGCTGGGGAAGCCGCTTGTGCCGATTGAGCTGCAGCTGAATGAGCTTAGGGCTGGAACAGTCGTGCTTGCTTCAGCAGTTCGCTCCTGTAACGGAGCGAATGTCGTGATGTGGGAGAGCGTCTGTCAGCTATGACGCCCGAGGACAGGTGGGAAGCTGCTGAGAAGCAAGAGATTCGAGCCTGACGCACTGGTTCCGGACTCCCGAATTTCAGTGACCTCGGTTATTCTGGCAAGCCGAGGATTGATCCCTTTCGGGTAGCAACCCGTCCCATCTCTCGTCCCTCCCTCACTCTCTCATTCTCACCACAATGTCTTCCTCTGGGCCGCAACCCCCTCCCCCAGCGGACCTTCTCTCCGACCCCACCCCTGTTTCCTCAGGCCCTCCCTCAGCAGGGGGCAGGACGCCCCCCAACGTCTCTCCCTTGCACCCTCGGTCCACCGGAGGAGGCAGCTCCACCCCTTCCCCCGACCGCACGGGAGTTGCCGCGAGGGCGACTGCTGGTCTGCGGTCGTTGAGAGGGAGGAAGGCGCCGTCAGCCGACAAATCTCAGGCGCCAGTTCCTCTTCCCCCTCCCCAGCAAGCAGGCGGCGGTGTGGCGGTGGCAGAAGGCACCAGGAAGCACGTGAGTCATCATTATCCCTCCAATTGTGTAAGAAATTTTTGTCGTAAGCGTTTTGAAAAACGGCTAAGAATTATGTCATAGACGTTCCTGGTGTGGCGGTGGCAGAAGGCACCAGGAAGCATGTGAGTCATCATTATCCCTCCAATTGTGTACGTTCTGTCCGAAGTAGAAGTTCTACTTTGTTTTACTTTCCTTCGTGAAAAGCGCGTTGTGGCAGAAGATGCTAGGAAACATCCTGCGTGGCGGCAGGGGTCTCTGCCTTTCTGCAGTGGTTGAGAGGGGGAAGGGAAAGGCACCGTCGACCGACAAATCTCAGCAGCCAGGTCCTCCTCCTCCTCCGCCTCCTCCTCCTCCTCCTCCTCCTCCTCCTCCTCAAGCAGGCGTGTGAGGTGGCTGTGGCAGGAGTCACGAGGAGAAGATGTCGCGCCACAATTCCTGCAGCATGTGCAGCATTGACTGTTGGACCTCTTGAACCTCCTGTGAACATTTTTCAAACCTCTTTTAAATCTCTTTCGAACCTCTTTCGAATCTCTTTTGAACCCCTTTCGAATCTCTCTCGAACGTCTTTTGAACCTCTTTCAAAGCTTTTTCAAACCTCATTCGAACCTCTTTCGAAGCTCTTTCGAAGCTCTTTCAAAAGCAGAGCCGATGGCGCTCGAAAGGTTCGCGGTTGATGCTGCGGGCGTGGCTGCAGGGTGGGAGGCCGCTGAGAGGGGTCAAAGGCTTCCTGTCCGATGGCGAATCCTTCCTGCCTGTTGAGCGGCAGACAAAAGTCTGTGGCACGAACGACAATCCCTCCACCTCAAGCGTGTCGTGCTGCGGTCTGACTGTGTGACATAGGGTGTGAATGTGAGAGCGTGCAATGATCAGTTTCTATCGGCTTGTGGACTGGGCTATCTGTGGCAAAAATCCTCCCCAAAACATGTCAGTTTCGCGCCATCAAACCTTCCCACCATCTCCCCATTCCACCATCCAGCATCCCCGCCACCATCCCAACTCCTACCGCCACCATCCCAACTCCTACCGCCACCATCCCAACTCCTACTGCCACCATCCCACTTTCCTGTACCATAGTCCCATGCCAACATGCCAATTTCCCGTGCCATCATCCCACACCTCACCTTCCCACCATCGCACCTCTCCGCCCTGCCTGCTCACGTTCCCACCCTGCCATGCCGTCTCCCTGCTGAACCATCCCACCATTGAAGATAAAAACTTTTTTTTCCCTACCTTAAAAACTGTTTAAAATAAGCCGTTTCCATTTTTTTTGGTGGGTGGGGGGGGGGTGGAGGGAGGGAGGGGTAGAATTCGGTCTTCCCAGCCACTATGTGGGACTTGTATTCACGACCCCAAGTCCCCCCAAGTCACAGTCAGAAAAGGAAACTGCTCCGGACTGAACTCCACGACCCTTGCCACCCTCACCCACCCACGCACCCACCTACCACTCGTCACTTGCAGTCACGCCATGTCGCACATCTTGACAGCATCCAGATCCCCCCCCTCCCCCACCACCACCACGCGTCCCCGCCACCCAACCCCATTGCCTCAACCACATCGTCCCTGGGTTCTCCTAGTTGTGCAGCTGGGTAGAAAACAGAGAAGGGTCGTCAGCGGCTGCAGGAGCAGGTGGGGCAGCTGCAGCTGCAGCAGAAGCAGGAGTGCCAGCGACAGCGGCAGCTGCAGCAAGAGCAGTGGCAGGTCCAGCAGAAGCGGGGACGGCAGCAGCAGCAGGAGTAGGAGTGGCAGCGGCAGCACAGCAGGAGCAGGAACGGCAGTGGCAGCTGCAGCGGGAGCGGCTGCAGCCCCCCCCCCCCCCCCCCCCCCCCCTGTTTTGGAGGGTCTGTAATGACTCTGTTCACTTCCCCCTGGCAGTTTTATTAGGTCGTTTTATTCGGGCGGAATGAAATCGAGGTGGATCCCACCATCCCACCATCCCACTTCCACTTCCGCCTCCCCTACCGCCCCCAGACATACTCTTTGCTTGACATGGTCAACCACTTGTACGCCTGAAATGGTAAAGTTGCTGTACCATGGACTCCCTGGTGACTGACGAGCGCACCAGGATTGCGATGGTTTTCGATGGACGAGGGCTTTAGCCTCGAGAGAAGAGGGACGAGTGCTTAAACCCTGAACTTCTAGGGATTCTTGATCTTAGACTGGGGCACAAGAAAGACGAAGCACGGTGCTGGGCCTGTCATGTCCCTTTCCTTGCTTCTTCATTCTGCTTATGCTGCTGTTTCTGTTCCCTTTTCTGACTCTCTTTCTGTTGTTGTGCGTTATTTTTTCAAGATGGCGTTGGTGTTTTTGTTTTCTGTGTGTTGTTTTCTCAATTCTGGTTTTGGTGTTTGTGTTGGTGTTTTTTTTTTTTTTTCAAAGAAATCTTTTTTATGGCACATGGTGGGGAGGATGCCAATGTCCTACGCGCCACCGCAAACAAGACATGGTACAGACCACATCCACAGAACAGGAAGAGCAGGGTTAACGGGCAAGGCCCTATGGCCAGGACCGCTACACTCGGGCGTCCACCGGGTCCACGTAGCAGAGGTCGGAAAGCGCCACTGGGCCCTGGAGCCATGGAGGTGGCGGGCGCTGCTGCAAGTCGTGCCGGAGCTCCACATCCGGCCGGCCGTGAGCCACGCATGCGCGGCGGATAACAGCGCACTGCCGGCGGATGCCTGCGAGGGAGAGGCGCTGGGCAAGGAAGGCCACCGACCGGCTCGTCCAGGTCGCCAGATCCTCTGGAGACGCTCCCTGATGCCCCTGCTGCAAACAAAGCTGCGAGAGGCGGCGTAAAAAGTCCCATGCCGCAGGTCCCAGGCCGCCAAGCGTCTCCCAGGCTAGCGGACGGAGGACCCACCCCGGCCGATGAACTAGCGCCGGGTGGTACTTTGTCCGCTTGGCCTCCTCTGCATGGCGGAGAGCCCGGCCCTCCGAAGTGGCAGTCGCCCCCTGAGCATCCACCGTCGTGACATCGATGACACACATGGCGCCGTGCTCCCGGTCCTCCAGGATGAGGTCCGGTCGGAGGATGGCGGCGGCTGTGGGGAGGAGGCCGCCCGGCTCT
>SZWC01003950.1:27382-54959 GCA_023375785.1 Penium margaritaceum | reverse complement strand
GCGCGCGCGCGCGCGCGCGCGCGCACACACACACACACACACACACACACACACACACACACACACACACACACACACACACACACACACACACACATGTGCGTGCGCGGTCCTTTTATGTCCTGAACGTACATGAGTACTAAAGCGCCATGAGGGGGTATTTTTCTCTTTCCATTCATGGTCGCATGGCCACTTCGAGTTTTTAACGTCATCACATCAAGGGCTCGTGACATCCTCTTCTCCTCCTTCTTTCACGTGCACTCATGTTGCCTCTCCGTGTGATTCTCCTCTTCTGCACCCTTCCCCCACTCTAGTTGTATCCACCACGAATGACTTCCCTCCTATGTTCCACGGCAGATCCCGTCCGGACCTCACCTGAGCGCTCTGTGTCGCCTACTGCCTCCTCATCCACCAATGTACCATCTGTTTCTCCTTACATCCGTGGTGGTTGTCTTCGTGTCCTGGCGTCCTAGCCCCACATGTCCTCCTCTCGCTCTCATTCCTCTACTCCATCCGGCCCCAGTCCTGCTGTTCCCATAGTAGACTCTGGGGGAGCACCTATACCTACAGCCTCGGGGGAACTCGGTCTGCGGGATCTTGGCTTGGCCACCACTGCTTTGCCCATTGTTGCGCTAGTGGTCCATCCCAGCACTTCTCTTGGGTACTCTCTTATTGAGTAGAATTTCCGGCTTGGCCTTGATTGCTATGTTGTTGGGCATGTTGCCTCATGCTTTGCAGCCAGCGGTCTCTCTCTTCTCCCTCCCATGTCACTGACAGTGCAAGGCGCCCGTAGTGTTACCGACTCCACCTTGTGGGAACAGGCTCTGCAATCAGAGCTTGGGGCTCTCGCTGACCATGGTGTCTATGAGTTGGTGGATCTTCCTCCAAGAAAGAAAGAAGTCGCAGCCAAGTGGGTGTACCGAAACAAGCCGAACCCAGATAACACCATTGAACGCTACAAGGCCCGACTCACGGCCAAGGGCTTCTCTCTAGTCCCACGCATCGACTTTGATGAGATATTTGCTTGACTTGGCCAGTACACCACGGCCAGAACCGCGCTCAGCTTAGTGACCTAGCATGATTGGGATTTGGAACAGATGGATGTCAACAACACCTTTCTCCACGGCAGACTTTCCAAAGAAATGTACATGGTCCAACCACCTAGGTTCACAAATGGAACCAACCGGGTGTGGAGTCTCCGCAAGGCTTTATGGGTTCAAGCAGTCACCCTTCAGAAGGGAGGCTTCTCGAGAAGTACTTTTGACCGTGCTCTGCTTCTTAGTGCTTCCTCTACACCCCTTGTTGCTATCCTTGTCTGTATGGATGATATTCTGATTGCCTCTCCCAGCACCGCAACTGTTCGGTCTGCAAAACACCTCTTTATTCAGCATAAAAGATGAAGGATCTTAGTCCTGCTCGTGTGTTTCTAGGCCTTTTTCTGGAGCGTGATCGTTTGCGCTGCACTCTGCATGTCCACCAGGTTGCATATGTCCATAGCCTGGGGAAGTGGTTTGCGCCCCTTCTGGCAGCAGTTCCCTCGGCCTCCACACCCATGATCCAAGTAGGCCAAGAGTTGTTGAAATCCTCAGATGTCTCAAAACCGGGGGAGACAGCTGACTTGATTGAGCACTTGAGGATCATCGACTTTTTTATGTAACTGGCTACCACCACTCGTGTTGATGTTACCTTTGTTGTGAAATTTGTTTCACAGTTCTCCCTATGTCCCAAAGAGCGTCATCTTGAGACTGTCCTTCGCGTGACGCGCTACGCATTCTCCACACCTCGGGTGGGGTTGTACAACCATTGTACTTTCATCTATAGCCATTGTACATTTGTTTATAGCGTCTGTCATTGTGAATGGTTTCACTGGCAGTGATTGAACACATGATAATGATGCATAAAATAGGATAGGATATATCTTCCTGATTGGAGGAACTGTTGTATCCTGGAAGAGTGGGAAACAGGGGAGTGTAGCCCGAAGCACAACATAGGCTAAGTATGTACATTTTAGAGTAGGTACGAGCGAGGCCGTCTGGCTCTGTTGCTTGCTACAACAATTGCACGTTTCCATTCATTACATCACCCTACGCTATGGAAATTGAAGCTCGGAAGTCATTGCCGAGAACAATTGCATGCACCACTCTCGCACTAAGCACATCAATGTTGAGCATCACTTTGTTCATTGTTGCATTGCTACTGGCATTGTTTGGTTCGCTTGGGTGGACAAGCGATCACAAAGAGCTGACTTTCTTACCAAGACGCTCAACAGAAAAGTCTTCAAGTGTGCAGTTCATGCTGTTGGAATTGCATGTCCCCATGACCCTGGATGACGTGCATTTGGTGTCTGTTTATGTGTCTACATCACCATATTCATGCATTCTTATGTGTGACATGTCATTGATGCATGTGGGTTGACTACCTATGGGGGAGTGTTGAAGTTGTGTCCTGTTCCTGGTCGCTCACATCTGTTATGTCCTCTTGTCTCACCACACGTACTCACACACACATGTACAAGAGACTAAATCATTGGCTACACCTGGGGAGTCAACACTCAAATTTGCTGTGGTTGCTTGCACCAGTCTCACAAGGCAGCAACCAAGCTCTCCAGAGATGCCTCCTGGCATCACCAACTTGTCTTAGTCTCTTGACTATTTGACAATCTTGCTAGGATGTGGAAGAGGCTAGGTGTAGCGCGCGGCCGGCGTCACGTGGATCAAGCGGAGGTCCCTCAGCTGTGGGCCGTTGGACAGAATGGCTCAAGGATTAGAGACCCTCAAGCACTGTGGGTTTGGCCAAACTAGCCAAGGATTCCGTCCGATCCGTTACACTAGGCCTTGTACATTCTTACTGCCGTAGCTTTCCTCATGATTGTTTGCTTGTGGTTTTGGGGGGATCTGCATTATATCTTGGGTGCTGATCCTTAGGGGGCGACCGTGTCCGTTGTTGGCTGTACACTGGTGAGAAGTTGCCCTCAGTTAATACCGAGAGGTCGGACTGGACCACCATAGTGCATGATCTCTTCAGTAGTCGCTCGACGTGTGGCTGCACTCGCCGGTCCTTTACTCATGCTCCCCTACCATTGACTTCCCCCCATTCGCTCTCCCCTCATTCCCTAAAAGGCTTGAACCAAAAAAATAACTACAGGTTTGGCCGGGGGAGGCGCGAAGACTCTTGTAAGCTTCAATAGCTTCAACATGCAGAGAGAAATTTCAACTTAAGAGCACAAGGAATGAACAATTGTCGTGACGTATGGCAAGTGACATAGACGATAGTGTCAGCTTGCTGAAAAAATGGCCCAGAATCATTGTTTTGGCCAGAACTCTGCGCACACGCATCCAAACAATACAGCTGTTAAACCTTGAGATGCTGAATCTCTAGCTGGACGCTACGATTGGTCACACACATATGTCCGACGTTAATCACTGGACATTCAATGCAAGAACATGAAAATCTGGCCCACAATCGGTCCACAACCCAAACCCAAAAGGCTATACAAGAAAATAAGGAGGTCCTAGCAAGCTTGTGCAACACCGTGGCCGTAATCCTAGAGCTCCTGATGGATAGACCACCACGCAATGACAAACCGTGACCATCTGTCTTTACGTCAGGGATTTGCATGAGCATAGACATAGTCAAATGACCTCATTGTACGTATCTCCATCAGAGTGTTGAAATGACACGAGTACACAACTAGATGCTCACTTGTCCACGTGCATACACACTCCCCACTCTCAGCCACCCTCAAACAAGAGGCGGATCTCGTGAGGTCAAATGGCCGCCATGATCTTTGTGTGCGCCAGTGCTTTGGTGAGGAAGCCAACCTACGGCATGTCCTTGCTGACCTAGATGGCGGATATCACTTGTCGATCCACCATTTCACGGTACTACATAATGCCCATCACTATTTTGCTTTGTTAGTTCATAAAACACACCAAAGTTGTGTGCAATGGCAAAGGCACTCTGGTTATCACACTATAGAATGATAGAATGCATATATAGATGCAACTCACAAAGAAAGCCTTGTAGAAACTGAGGGAATGGAGATACCCCAAAGCATCATTTGATGTGAGAGGGTACGTTACATAGAACGCAACGGAACAAACGATGGTTCAAATGGTCGACAGACGATGAAGAGACACTTGAAAACATATGAGTTAGAGTGAAGAGGAAGAACAGACAAGTGTATGCAGCTAGTCTCGTCGACCGGCTCGCAACTAAGCGGGCAAGTCTAACCGACCGGTCAGAAAAATAGAGTAACCCGTGAGCGAGCTCCACAAAAACAGCGGAAGGGAACCCCACGGGCATACATGCTCCTCCGGTGTCTGAATGACAAACTGAAAGAAGCAACCGGTGAAGAACTAGAAACTCTACACAACTATCATGAACAAATAATAGCACCATAGAGAAAAGGGATCCCGAGAGGTGGTCATTGAAAAAACTCTGGACAGCATGTCAGGGCATGCCAGCTGGTGTTGATGCCGTCAAGCAACCGTCGAGTTTCCTAGCATACTAGCGAGCCATAGTGACTAGGCCAAAGGTCACCGTGAGTGACACACCAACACTCCCCCAGGACCTGTAGGCTCAAGTCACCACTTGCGAGCAAGGGTCACAGATTGATGGAAACAAAAGTGCACAGCAAGGGGCATGAAATAGAGCCACACAAGAATTGCGGATAAAGGAAGGAAGCAACAAGAGCTGGGTATGAATCATGCAACAGTAGAAGCAGGCCTAAGAAGCCAAAACATAACGTACCGCAAACTTGCATTTGCCATTGCACAGTGCTTTTGTGAGGAAGCCTGTACGTTGCTTTCATATGTCGACATCCACGACAAAGACATTGTCACGTGAAACATGCTCCTGTATAAATTGATGTTCAATGTGGCTGTGCTTGGTGCATGTGTGACACATGCCATCATGCTCTGCTACACAGCGCGTGCTCTCATTGCCATAGTGGATGGTGATGAAGCGGATGGGCTTGCGCAGTTACTGCATGAGACGGCACAACCAGATGTTTTCACAAATCCCAGCTCCCAATGTGCCATCCTCAGCCTCAGTTGAGCCCCATGCCACGCAACCCTGCTTACCACTCTTCCATGAGACACATCTACCTCCGACAAGGAAGATGTAGCCGGACCGGCTACGCGTATCACAATCATGGGCCCAATCGCTGACAGTGTATCCATCAACCACAATAGACGACGGTGCATAAAAGCACAGGCCCAAGCGTGGGGTAGATTGGACCATACCACACCATGCGTAGAACAACCTATAGATGGTGTTAACATGGATGCTAAAAAAACTGCAACAAGAAGTTCACATGAAATGCAACACCTGCGTACGTTGTGGTCCCGAGGAACATTAGGGAGCTAATGACTCAGAGGTACGACGTAACATCGACAGGCTCCTCCAGACAATTTGGGTCTGCTGACATGAGGAGCCTCTGTCTAGCGGGCGTCATAAGCGTGGGTGTAGAGGGGACTGTGGCCAAGAGATTAACAAAGTGCTCCCCTAGTGTCATGACAAAACCAGCCCAATATACATGTAGTGTGTGACGATGGCGATGACTCTCAATCTCAACTACCATGAAGACATGAGCTGGACCAAGATCCTTCATTCTGTACACAACCTGGAGGAGATCAGTCATAGTCTAGACAGCCATCAGGTCGGGGGACGCAATCAAGAGGTCATCTACAAAGACCTGGACAGCGACGAAAGGTGTAGAGGAGTCACTGAAGAAAAGAGCTGTGTCCTCTATGTTACGATGCTACCTGTCCCGCTCGAAGGTAGCGGAGATCTTGAGGTTCCAACAACATGGAGATTGTTTCAGACAATGCAAGGCCTTTCGGATATGCCAGACCCCGTCTGTGCCTTCCTCGAAGCTTGGAGGCTGGACGAGATCTTCCTCGAGATCATCGTACAAGAAGACATTATTCACGTCCATTTGGTACAACTCCCAGTCATGCTGTGCCACCTTGCTTAGGAAGGCCTTTGCCGTGGTGTACTTTCCAAGAGGGGCAAAGGTGGCATCAAAGTATACAACAAGCTTTTGGGAGAATCCCTTGGGCGTAGGAAGGGCCTTATACCGTTCCACGGATCCATTTGGCCTCACTTTCCTTCAAAATACCCAACGGGCTTATATGGTCTTACAACCAGGCAGGAGCTCTACCTTATCATAGACTCCATGCTCCTCAATCGTAGCGAGTTCCTCGCACATAGCTTGCTCCCAGAGGGTTATATATGCAGAAAAGCGTGCTTGTTACACTTTACTTGGTTCAGGCACATGTGCCGTGGTGCCATTCGCAACGAGTGCAGTGGCAATTGAGGGATATGACCGAGGCTGAGTGGACCCGTCTCCCGCAATGGCTCCGTGAATCTTATCAGCAATGAGAGAATATCCAAACATGGTGTTAGGTTGTACCACAGCCATTGCCAAGCCAAGAGCATCAAGACCAGAGACAAAAGTCGGCTGTGTGGGGTCAACGACACCACCGTAAATTAGACGGACTCAATGCACATGTCCAAAGTAGCCAGCAAAGACTGTACAACACGCAGGCAAGGCATAGTGAGATGCAGAATGCAATGGTCTCAGACTAACTCCTTGTGTACAAACGGACGACGAAGAGATGGGAGGGTGAGACTGGGTCTGCTGCCGATGGTACCAAAACTGGCAATGTAGGTGACAATGTAAAAGGAGATGACATGGATGCGGTAGGAGATGATGCAAGCATCGACACATGTGCGACAAGAGAGGATGCAAGCAATGACATAGATGCGACGGGAGAGGATGCAAGCAACGACGTACACTCTACAGGAGAGGACGCAGGCGACAACACAGACGTGATAGGAGATGACGTAGGTGATGACGTATATGTAACAGGATATGATATAGGCCACAGTGTCGCCATGTGATACGGAGCACAGTCACTACCGAAGGGTACTCCATAGACACCACCACCCCCTGGACGAGAGAAGGGCACAAGCGACGAAAAAGAACAAGCGCTATTGCGAGAGAATGTGCTCTCAAAGAAGAGAGCATCACGAGATGTGACAACTCGACTGTGCTCAAGATCTCAAGAGCGTCATGCTTTAGAATAAGAGGAGACATCATGAAAAGGACAGAAAAAACCTCGAGGAGACAACTTTCCATCACGTTGTTCCTCAGGGAGCCAAACGGAGGTGATGCTACCCCATGCATGAGTGAGGCGAAGGTCATCGCGACGACCGTACCAACGCTCAAATGGCATGACGTGACAACATAGAGGACCATGGAGAACACGGGTCCAAACCCACGTCATGTAGGACATGGCTTGGAAGGCAAACAACAAAGGGAGGCCAGAATCGACAAAAGGGAAGCGGACACCATCAGCAAGAGTGTGGTTCCAGCGTTCCGACACTCCATTCTGCTATGGTGTGTATGGAGCAGAGAGCTCGAGATGCACCCCTTGAGACTGAAGGAAGTAGGCTGTGGGACCCATGAACTTATCACCATGATTCGAGTGAAATACTGATAGCTTGCGCTAGCAAGCACGCTCAACCTCAACAAGCCAAGACTCGTTCCTGGGCCCGACATCGCTTTTCTAGCGAAGGGCAAAGATCCAACGAAAACGTGAGAAGTCATCCGTGAGACACAAGACGTACCTACCGACACCTCTCAGAAATTCATCAGGGAGAGGGTCCATGACGTCCTCATGGACAAGAGCAAGGGGGTGAAGAGTGCAAGAGTCAGACAAAGGAAAGAAAGGGCGATGAAGCTTGCCTTGTGCGCAATGAAGGTAGTCAGCAATGTAAGGTGCGGGGAATGTGCTAGGGTCAAGACCAACAACAGGCTGATTATGTATGGGGCTATGGATGACGGCAGTATGCAAATGACACAAGTGGCAATGGAGCAGACTTGTGTGCGTAGGGAAAGTACGGAAGAAACATGCACATGCGCTACGGTAGTGGTGGCGGACGACGGTGCACACAAGGGCACACGATACAACTTCTCACAACACATATCGCAAAAAACAAGATGGTGAGACGATTGTAGTGACATAGTGCCAACGCCACAAGACGAAACGAAGTCCATGCCCTCATCATCCAAGGCAGTGACAGAAAACAAGCTGACCTCAAGCGCAGGGACAAAGAGAACATAATGGAAGAAGGCATCGCCAAACAGACCAACAAAACGAACAACACCAATGCTCTGAACCGGCAATTTGGCCTGAGCTAGTGCGGATGAAGCGTACCTCACCGACTGGCCTCAACATGAAAAATGCGTTACGAGACAACGTCATGTGATGAGTGGCTCCAAAATTGATGATCGAGAAGTCATTTGACACACGGGACGGAGCGGACACATGACATTTTGTGACACTGTAAAAAAATGTAAGAGAGTGCTCTACATGACTAGAAGTCACAGCAAGAAGACGCGGCATGTTGAGCGATTGCCAATGTTTAATCCACTTCTCAGGCGGCCCATCCCCGCCACTCGACGTGCCTCGAAGGGCTCCATCCGACGAACAACGGCGACCCCCGGACTTGGCAGCCAAACTCACACTGGAGGGAACATCCGGATGCCGAGGACGGAAAGGGAATGTGGAGGCTAGAGTGGCCAGACCATGCTGCAGCTCGTGAACTGATTGAGTCAGTAGAGGAGAGAAAGATGGAGCTGCTGGCTAGATCCACGATGGAGGGGTGTAGGATGGAGAAGGTGGCCCATAAAGGGTAGGGTAGTACGCCGACGTAAGCTAGTGCCACCCTGGATGGAGTATTGGCACTGCCGAGGATGTCGGCATGGGCGTTGGAACAACCGATGTCATGTCGACGGTGGAATCGTACTGCACAGGGCCATACTCCTATGTGCAAGGGTCTTGACTGAAAAAAATGGAGTGAAAAGAATAGAAGAAAATACCTAAAATTGGTCTCCCTATGGCACCAGGACAATCCCAGATTCCCAGTCTCGGCCAAGGAGAAAAAGGAATAATAAACACGGAGCAAATGTCCGTGAGGGAGAAAGATGAAAAGTAATAAATAAGAAAAGCACTTGAAAGTGAGTGACAATCATGTGCAGTAGACGATGGCAGGCGAGGTAGGGGACCCGGGCTCACCCCGTGTTTTGTGTATTGGATTTCCTTTTCTTTGTTGTCTTGAGGTCTGGCTCGGTCTTCGCTGGCGGACGGGCTTGACGGTCGAGAAACTCGTCGATTGATGAGCTCGTCGGTTTGACGAGCTCGTCGAAAGCCAAGTCCGCCGACCGATGGTCCGTCAGTACGAGGGATTGTGGGAAGTTGCAAGACAACGTCCTCCCAGTAGAGATAACGGCTAGCGGCTCCTCCCATTGCTGTTGCTGTTTCTGCTGCCTTTACTACGGTAGGTTTTGGCAATGAGAGCAGCAGTGACGCAGGCAAATATGGTGATGCACAAAGCTGCTGCAACAGGAGAAGATATTGCTACTACTGTTACGGTGGCTGTTGCTTCTACTGCTGTTGCTACTCTACGTCAAATGCTAATGATACACTGGTGCCAGATTTAAGACTACAACGGCGATGCGTGAAGTTGATGCAGTAGGAGAAGGCAAAGATGTTGCTGTTGTTGCTGTTGCTTATGCTACTGTTGCTATGGCTGCTATTGTAGCTGCAGAAGAAGGCAGTCGTAAAGAATGCTACTGTTACTATGGCAACCAGTGCCACAGCTGCTAAATGCGGCCATTGCTCGTGTTGTTAGATGCGGTGGATTTGGAGTGGTTGCAGGGACAGCTGCCGTCAGTTATTGATGTTGTTGCAACCACTACTGCTACTGCAATTGCTGTGTTGGCACAGAACACCACCACTTAATTAAGTCACCGCCAACATGGCCACCGTGACGAAGGAAGCTCCCGAGAAATTTTGGCAGCGTTCTTCCACCAGCTCTACAAGATTAATTTGTGTTGTGAGCCCGTAGCTTAGGTTTGTTGCGTTGCCAAGATCTGTGCACCCTAGCCCAGTCTAGCCCAGGAGTCTCTGCTGTAGCTAAGGGTGCTATGTGGTGGAATTTAACAATATGGTCTCTCTATTTGCTCTGATACCATGAGGGAATGGAGAAATTCCCAAAGCAACATTCAATATGAGAGGGTATGTCGCATAGAATGCAACGGAACGGACGGTGCTTCAAACGGTTGAGAGACGGTGAATAGACACTTGAAAACATAGAAGTTAGAGTGTAGAAAAAGAACAGGCAAGTGTATGTTGCTAGTATCGCCCACCGACTCGCAACTAAGCGGGCAAGTCCAACAAACCTGTCGGAAAAATAGAGTAACCCACGAACAAGCTCCAAAAGGGAAGCCGACAGGCGTACATGCTCCTTGAGTGAAAAATCGAAAGAAGCGCCACGTGCAGAAGCAGAAACTCCATGCTACTAGATTATGACGAGTAAGAACAGTGCCACTGAGGAAAGGGATTTCGAGAGGTAGTCACAGAGAAAATTCTGGAGAGCACGTGAGGGCGCGCCGGCTGGTGCTCATGCTTTCAAGCAACCGTCGAGTGCCCCATCATACTAGCGAGCCATGGCGACAAGTCCAAAGGTCACCATGGCTGACACACCAACAGCAACACCACGTCAACAGGCCTAGCCCCCAACGCGAAATTCTCCACCTCTCATGAGCTACGCAATGCAGCCTACTTGCCACTTTGCCACCACACAATAGTGCCACCGAGACTAGAGGTGTAAGGTGGTGCTGATGTGTGCTACATGGTGGGATGTTGGGACAGAGTCTCACTACATGTCTGTTATCATGAGGGAATGTTTTGTGTGAAAGAGCACACTGTGATGAACACGTGACACACGATGCTTCGATTGGTTCAGAAAGGGTGAAGATATGCATGGAGTAGAAGAGAGAAAACAAGCAACAAAAGTGTGAGGATATTGTCTTACCCACATGCATGCGTAGAAACACAAAAGTTCAACCAACCATTGGAAAAAAGACCAACCTAGCTGCAGGCTCCAGAACAACAGCTTGCTAGGACGCGACAGTTGTACAAGCACTTTGGTTTTCCACATGACAAATTGAACAAAGAACCGTGTGCAGAAAAAGAAACCCTACACAAATGGAGTAGGCATGGCCCCACGCTCGTTTTTTTGCACTACTGCCCCCTCTAGCCACTCTGAGATTTGTGAGAGGAAAACTACGCACTGAGGAGTTAGCGCAAGAAAGGCTGAAAGAACTGAGAATGAATGATTAGCAACTGAGAATGAGAGCAACTGAGAGACTCTTCACAGAACTAGGCCTAGCTCATCTATGTAGAGCTTGTTACTCAGGTCGCCAACCAATCAGGAAGCTCCTATTTTCCTAGCAGGTTGAGTTTTCTTGGTAAGGCCACCGACGACCCCAAACCCGGGTGTCGTCCGTTTTCCCTTACAAGGAAAAACGGACCATACTTGCTGGACCATACCAAAATACCCACGTTGTGAACGCATTCGTGCGGTCAGAATCATCCAGAAAAATAGCAACAAGGAGTTATGGTTGCCACCCAGGCAACGTCTAGGTTAGAATGACCCTGGTCACAACGGTGCCCATATAACCTAAAAATCGGGCCTTAAGCGGAACATGACGCTGCAAGTGCAACCGTGCAGTCAGATCTGTCACAAGATGTGTGCAGACAACATATGCAACGGTAGTGACCGAAATCGGCGTGACTGCTGAGGAGGCCCGACGATGGAAATGAGCACGTCATGCGAATGAGGGAAGAGGCTCCAGCAAAATGTGTGCAATCCTCAGCGTGCGTCGGCTCAACCGGACTACACTCCAACAGCGTCGCGTCTCACCGTCAGTCATCTGTATGCCCATGTAGAAAAGCCAGGAGGACACAATAGAGCACAACGAGAGATGTACGAAAACCAGTACTCCCCCATGACACATAGGCGTAGTGCACATGGGCGAGCAATGAGCACATCGACCAAGAAGTCAAGAACGAGCATGCTATTCTATCCCTGTTCGTGTGTAGCCTAGGACAGGCTATACACGAGCAAAGGTAGAGAGAGAAAATCACGGATGCACACCGACCACACTCACAGCCTTCTTGAACGAGTCGCGCTTTACCGTCTTGGTACAGAAGTCAACCAACTGTCGTGTTGTCTCAACCCACACAATGCTCATGCTACCATTGTGCAATAAGGAGCGTACATAGTGATACTCAACATTGATGTGCTTTGTGCACGTGTGATGTACGCCGTCATTGTCAGCGATGGCCATAGCACTCTCATTTTCACAGTGCAACATGATGGACACAACAGACTGATACAACGCGGATAATAGACGATGCAACCACACGCTCTAACATGCGCCGGAACCAAGAGCCACATACTCAGCCTTAGCAATACTGCGTGTAATGCAGCCTTGCTTGCCACTACACCAGGACATAGCCGTGCCGCCAACGAGAAAGATCTAGCCAGTGCGACTCTTGCCTTCCTGGCTGCCAGCCCAGTCACTGTTAATGTAGCCCACTACGACAACGGACGACTGCCGACGGTACATGAGGTCTCGTCATGGAGTCGAGACAACTTAGCGTAGTATGCGGATCGCGACCTCAAAATGGAGGTGATGCGGCTCCTGAGAGAACTACGCCAGAAGGTTAACGGTGAATGCGATGTCTGGCCACGTCGTCGTTGGCAGGAACATCAGTGACCTGATGACTCTCAGATATGTGGTCATGTCAACTGGCTCCCCCACAAAGGCTGGGTCAAGGCTCTTCACCTTTGCCTGGCCATCGGGCAACATGGGTGAGGACGTGCTCGACACGAGGGATAGGGCCTCGGCAAAGCGAGCGGACAGGGCTAGAATGTAGGTGGCCTGGTGGATGTGCAGGATGCCTTGGGAGCAGTCATGCTCCAACTCCATGTCCAAGAACAATCGGGCAGGCCCGAGGTCCTTCATCTGGTATGCGGCGTGTAACAGGTCCTTGACGCGCTGGATGGTAGCTGTGTCCGGTGACCAAATGAGGCGGCCGTCAACGTACACAATGATGGTGACAAAGAACTAGCCTTTCGAGCTGACGAACAGTGTAGGGCCTGTAGTGCTGCGAAGCAGGCTGCCGCTGAGAAGCATGCGACTGATCTCCTGGTTCGAGCAGCAAGGCGACTACTTCAGTCCATAAAGGGTCCTTGACAGTCACCAGACCCTGCTAGTGTCATTGTCGAAGCCTGGGGGCTGCACCATGTAGAGTTCCTCGCCTTCCAGTGAGTCATGGAGAAAGACGTTACTCATGTCCATTTGATGCAGCTCACACCTGTGCTGTGCAACCAGACTGAAAAGCCCCCGGCTAGTGAAGAACTGGCCGACCAGAGCAAAGATCTGGTCGTAGTCGACTCCAGGGACCTGAGCAAATCCCTTGGCCGTAAGACATGCCTTGTACATGACCAGAGATCCCTCCGGCTTCCACTTGCGCCAGAGGAACCACTTAGCGTCGATGGCCTTTCATCCGGGATGAAGGTCGACGAGCTCGTAGACGTTATGCCGTCGCATGGCGGCAAGCACGTTTGCACATGCAGCCTCCCAGTGTGCGGCCTCACGAGAAGCCCGAGCCTTGCTTAGGGTGGCTGGGTCCTTCGGGCATATCATGGGGTGGACAAAAAGGGCATGCGCGTCCCGAGCCCCAGGTGGTATACGCGTGAGCATGGCAGTGACGGCTTGTCGGTGATCCTGATGGACCATGGCGTAGCCGAGTGCCGAGCCCAGGTGGAGATCCGCAATGACAGCCAATGTGGTCAAGCCAAGGGCCTTGGTGCCAGGGTCTCCACTCATGATTGTGGGAGTGGGTCTCCCGGGGGGCGAGGAGCCTCGTGGGGTGATAAGGGGTCGTGGCCCGAAAGGGCGCGAGACGATGGCCTATGTGCTCATCGATGGCTTGGATCGGAGGCTCCCGCCCAAGCCACGTGTGTAGCATAGCCGGGCGGGAGGTAGAAGAGAGGGAGCGGTTGGGAGTGAGTCGATCAGTATCTCGGGCGCAACCTGGAGCGGCAACTCCGTAAACGGTCCAACCGACAGAGACGGGGCCGTCGGCCCCGCCTTAGAGGAGTCAGCTGACGCGGACGAGGCTGATGGACCGGAGGGGCCAAGAGACGCAGATGGGATGGCTTGCCCAAAGGGGCTAGCAGACCCGGATGGGGCGGCCGGCCCAGAGGAGATAGCAGGCACGGACGAGACGGCCAGCCCAGAGGGGCCAGCAGAAGTAGACGGGGCGGCTGGCCCAAAGGGTCTAGCAGTCATGGACGGGGCGGCTGGCCCAGAGGGGCCAATGGAAACAGATGGGATGGCTGGTCCGGAGGGGCTACCAGTCACGCACAGGACGGCCAACGCGGAGGGGTCAGCGGACATAGACGGGATGGCTAGCCCGGAGGGGCTAGCAGACACGGACGAGGCTGCCGGCTGAGAGTGGCCAGCAAACACACACGGGGCTGTTGGCCCGGAGGGACCAATGGGTGTAGGCGATGTATCACCCGGAAGCGGAAGGACAGAGGATAGAATCACCACTCCTCCTCGCGATAGGAGAGACATGGACGAGCCGGAGCAAACAAGGTCACGGGAAAATAATTCCTCAAAGAAGAGGGCATCTCCGGACTCTATGATGTAGTGCTGGGAGGGATCCCATAATTTTAGGCTTTTGACTGACGTGAAGGGCGAGCTTGCCGCCTTGCTATGGGACGGGCAACCACACGATGGCCGCGTAGCCCCAGACGCGATGCGGGTGGAGGTCGGCTCGTTGGCCACACCAGTGCTGGTACGACATGGACTGGCGGGGAAGGGGTCCGTGGGGAATCCATTTCCGGACCCACATCATGTAGGCCGTGGCCCCGAAGGAGAAACCATCCGAGAGACCGAATTCGACCCGCATGGTACGCAGGGCGTCAGCCATGGTGCGGTTCTACTGCTCGAAGACGCTATTCTTGACGGGTGTGTAAGGTGCCAATGTTTCATAAAGGATCCCTCGAGAGGCGAGGAAGGTCGTGGTCTTGCCCATGAACTCACCGCCATGATGAGAGCAAAAGCGACGAAGGAGACAATCGCACTCACATTCCACACCGATGAGCAGTCTCGAATGGTGGGAGCGACACTGCTCTTCTGCCGGAGGCAAAAGATCCACGATAGCGGGAGAAGTCGTTTGTGAGGGTGTGGACATAACGTCCGTGCTCCCCGACAAACTCCGTGGGAAGAGGGTCCATAAAATTAGAGTGGACCAGGTCTAGGGGATCAGACGCACGGGAGGCGGGCAATGGGTATGTCGAGCGGTGCATCTTCCCCTGTACGCAGTCAATGCACTCAGTGGGACATGGCACGGGGAAGGAGGCGGGGTCAAGGCCCGTGGCCGGCTGGGTTCATAACATGCTGTCGATGGCGGTTGAGTGGATGTGATAGAGGCGGCGGTGGAGAAGGCGGGTGTGCTACACAGAGAGCACGCTGGTGACAGACACGTGGCCGATGCCGGCCGACGGGGAGGACAGACGAATGACGTGCAACAGGTTACCATGAACGGTGACGTGCAAGATGAAACAACCGGACGAACGCAACGACACAACGCCAACACCATGCAAGTGTAAGATCTCCATGCTCATACGGTCAAGGGCAATGACAGACAAGAGGCTGAGCTCAAGACCAGGGATGAAGAGAATATCTTTCACGAAGACATCTCAAACCGGACCACAGAAGCAAACAACGTCGACGTCACGGACAGGTAACACCTGGCCAGAGCCCATCCGCACACCAGATACATCGGTAATGGGACCAAGGACACTGAAGACCTCACGTGAGGCTGTCATGTGATGCGTGGACCCAGATTCGATGATCTAGGTCTTGGCCAGATCTTGGACTGGCCTCGCGAGGTTGCTAACTGACACAAGGTAGTGAGCAAGTGATGCAGCCACAGTGGACGAGGACACGAATCAAAGCAACCAGTCATCTAGCCATGCGACGTCATCACAAATACGAGCATGAGGGGAGGGCTTGGGAGATGACGGGACGGACAAGGATGTAGGACATGACCGCAACTGAGTCTCTGTCATGCAGGTAGGGCAGGGGAACAGGTGGTGATGCAACTCACCCTTCCCTGGAGAGGAGAGCGAGGTAGTCCGAGCTGGAGCGAGATGAACTACTCCAACTAGCTCTCACAAGTGGAGGGTCCGAGGGAGTAGACCGACTGCGGCGTGACGTCACCTGAGCCCGGGAGGGAGGAGGGATGAGCCGGTGATGGAGGCAGGGGCGCCAACAGCTGTGAGTGGTGTTGTTGCAGGGCTACTGACGGCAGGGTATTTACAATTGTCAAAGGGGTTGAGCTGCCAGGCAGGGTGGATGCATCAGGGGTAGTCACAACCACGGCAGCGGCGGCGAGACGGTGCTCACGCTGGCAATACGTGGTGGTGATGATGCACACCTTGTCTGACGGGAGCAAGTACGTATACCACCCACGTCCTGGCTGGCCACAGTTGTGGTAGATCGAGCCGCCACCACTAGACCCGGTCGACTGTTGCTACTGGCCCTTGCCCTTTTTGCCCTTGTGCTTCTTTTTCCCTAACGACGAGGAGGTGGAGGACGCAACTGCTTTGAGGGCGGCAACGGCCACTAAGGCGATGATGGAAGAGGCAAGGGCCTCCGTGTGCTTGATGTGGGACTCCTGACAAGCCTCCTCAATCCGGAGGAATAGCTCGTATGCCTCGGGCATGACGGTGCCCTGGGCTGCCATTACGATGAGGACGTCCTGGGTGCAGTGAATGAAGACGTCGACAGACATGTCAGTTGTACCACGCTTGATGGTCAGGAGCAAGGCTAGAGGGGATGGAGCAACATCTCCTTAGCGGCGGAGGGTGTCCTCCGCCTGCTACCAGTAGGAGTTGACCGTCTCAGCCTCGCCCATGTGCACGAAGTTGAACTTCCTGAGCAAGCGGCTCGTCTCGGCCTCGCTCGATAGGCGATGGGGGCGCGTGAGGATGTGCCACGCTGCTACGGGGTCGGGAAGGCCGCCAGTAGTGAAGTCTCCGAAGAAGGATTCAATGGCGAGACGTGCAGCCGGAGGGACGACCGGGACGAGGATGCGTACGTCGCGACCAGCATCATGTAGCTGGTCGGCTCGGGAGGAATCATATGGGAGGGTGTAGTAGGGCCACAGACCATTGCCCTGTGTCCAGATGCGAAAGCTGAGCTCTTAGCTCCGGAACTGCTTGCCAGCCTGGAGCGGTGGGGTCGAGGTCTCAAAATTCTTTGGCCTGTGGCCGGCACCCAGAGTGGGGCCAAGGACCGATGTCATCATCTGCCATTGGTGCTCGGTTTGCTACTGTGCCAAGTAATGCGTGGCCACAGAAATAGCAGGACTACCGCACCTCGGAGGAAGGAAGGATGGTGGGGCAGTCGTGTGGATCTGTGGCGTCGGCGGTTGCAGTGCTACAAGTTGCTGCGTCAGTACGACACGTTGCTAGCGAATAGCGGCCCAGGGATCTGGTGAGCCGGCGATAAAGCCTGTGGGTTGTTGTTGTTGCTGTTTTTGCTTCTGCTACGGCTGTTCCTGCTAGTCCTATGGCTGCTCGCGCTACTCATGTAGCTGCTACTGCTGCTACGGCTATTGCTGCTGCTACTATGGGTATTGTTGCTGCTACTACTACTATGGCGGCTGTAGCATGGGTTTTTTTTGTTCTGGTGGCAACTGTTGCTACAACTGCTGCTGCGGCTGCTGTTATGGCTGCTGTTGTGGTAGTAGTGGTGGCTCCTGTTGCTGTAGCGACTACTGCTATTGATGCTGCTAGTGCTATTGAAGCTGCTACAGAAAAGTGGGACCAGTGGGTCCTCCAACCAAGGAAGATCCCTGCTCGCCAGGGCTTTCAGCCATAATGGATGGAGTTGTGTTTTGTTTTTTATTTTCTTTCTTCTTCTTCTTTCTTCTTCTCCCTCCTTTTTTATTGAGTGCTTGACATCAGTAGTGGCTCGCAGGTGCTGACGTCAGTAGTGGCTCGCTGGTGCTGACGTGAATAGTGGCTTGCGTCAACAACGAGTCGCTGCTGATGCTGGGCTGCCGTATTGCTGTTGTTGCTGTCGCTGCTGGTACACTGTCGTCGTTGCTTTTGCCATTGTTGCTACGCTTGGTACATTTTTGCTCTCACTATGATTGCTTCTGCATTGCTGCTGCTACTGTCAAAACCACTGTTGCTACTGCTGTGAATGATCCTGCGGCTACTGTTGTCATGGCTGCAAGCGACTACTGCGCTATTGCTACAGTTGTAGTTGTTGTGGTAGTTGCGGCTACTACCATGGCCATTGTTGTTGCTACTACTACTGCGGTTATGGGTTTCGTGGCTACACGCAGTTGCTGCGCTGCTGCTGCTGCAACTTCGGGTATGCGACAGTGGATGTTGTGGCCACTGCCATAGCGGCCGCGGATACAATACTGCTGCTGTCGCGGCTACTACTCAGCTGCAACTATTGCGGCGACTGCCGCCACGCTGTGGCTGCTGCCGTATCTGCTGCAGCGGCTGCTGTTACAACTACTACAGTAGCGTTGTTGCTGCTACCGCTGCCGCGGTGCTAGGTATACCTGCTCCCTTGGCAGTAGAAGTAGAGGAAGGACAAGAGAAGGGAAGGCAAGGGACTTTCCTTGTCCATAGCATTGTCGTCGCGTGCGTCGATGCCATCACGGCGTTGCCCGTCAGTTCGTCGGCCACGAGTCGGCCAACACTACCGTCGTCGAAGGGTCAGTGCTGCCGAAGAAATTTATGATACCATTTCACCTGCTTCGGGAGCGTTTTGACGATGCCACCCAGCGGGTCAACTCTGCCACAAATATTTTGGCAAAGGTTTTCCTGCACGGGCGCGTTTGTGGGACCGCGGAGTAAACCGGAACCTGTACGCCTCGCTGCTGCTCAGATGTCCTGCTTCTGTTGTGCTCGAGCTCTCATACCAAGCTGGAAACTAGTCTAGAGCGGCTGGTTGGGGCTGTAGCATAGTTGGAGTAGGCATGGTCCTGAGAAAATACGTGGAAGCTTGCTAGGGACATATCCGATGACTGGGTGTCAGTGTCTGGTCAGACGGTGACGACATTCACAAGTCGTACACACAACGGCAAGGGTCTGGCTAGGAGACACAAGGCAACGTTTCTGAATGCTTCAATAGCATATGCAGAGAGAGAGAGAGAGAGAGATGAAAAATGGCAAGTCCATGGCATAAGTACCTGCCGCGGCGTATGGCGGGTGTCGCACGCTGCAACAAAAGGTCTGTCCTAAAACCTGCCCAAAACCACTGTTTTGGCCGTAACTCAGCGTAGATATGTCAGAACGATATGTCGTCTGAACCTAGACGTGCAGAATCACAAGTCGGACGCTATGACTGGTCACATGCATGCATCGGGCATCAAACAATGGACACACAATGCAAAGACATGCAAACCAGACCCATGGCCAGTCCACCAATTAACTCCTACATGCTGTAGAAAAACTTCAAGAGGTCTCAGACATCGTCCAGAATTCTGGGGCGGTCTTCGGTTAGCTCCAAGCTGGTAGCCCACCACCAGACGTCGCATCGGTACCACCTGGGTCTGCATCAGGGATCTGCATGGGCATGGACACGACCGGGTGGTCACAGTAAACTGTACAGGTCAACATGAATGTCACAAGTCACAACACTGCCCCATGACTCAATGATACGCATGTCCATACATGCGTAACACTGAAACGAGTGCAATAATGAGTGCAGAAATAGTCGTGAAACAAACACAGAAACACCCTGCACTCAACCACTCTCAGGCAAGGAGCGAAGCCCAACCAGAACGAATGGCCACCAAAAACTTCTCGCGTGCCAGTGCTTTCGTAAAGAAGTCAGCACGCTACATGTGAGTGCCGACCCATATGACAGAGATCACGTGTTGCTCCACCAGATCACGCACGAAATGATGCTCAATTATAATGTACTTCATGCAAGTGTGAAAGACACCAGAGTTCGCCGAAATAGCAAGAGCACTCTAGTTGTCACAGCGAAGCAGAATGGCAGGTACTGATTGATCCAGCTCAAGGAATAGGCGATGCAACCACACTACCTTAGCAGCCCTTGCACCCAAAAAAACATACTCTGCCATTGACGAGTTACGTGCAATGCAGCCCTGCTTCTCGCTGTACCAGGACACAGTGGTACCACCGAGCACGATCACGTAACCGTTGCCACTGCATCCATCTGGACTCGAGGTCCAGTCACTGTCGGTGTAGCCGTAAAGAAGCACGAAACATTACCGGCGAAAGCAAAGTCCGAGGTACGGTGTGGAGACTTTGTATCGCACCACTAGCACAGCCGCATGAAGGGCTTTAGCACGTGCAGCCTGCGAAAACAATGAAAGGTGGTTGATGGCAAAAGCAATGTTGGGGTGTGTGGTAGTGGCCAGGTACATCAGAGATTCGATGAGGCGGGGGTACAAGGTCACATCCACTATCTCCCCCAGCTGTGTGGGATAGTCCACCTTTAGGGTATCCTGCCTCTCAGGTGTAAGAGGTGTGGAGGCCGTGGGCATTGCGCCAAGAAGGTCATTGAAGCGCTCCCCCACAACACGTGCGTATCGGGCCTGATGCAAAAGAAGTGTCCGACGTCTGTGCTCTCGCACGATCTCTATGCCAAGAAACACCGCTGTAGGACCAAGATCCTTCATGTCATAGGCAGTCTGGAGGACCGCCTTGGCCTCCTTCACGGTCTCCATGGAAGGAGACGTGATCAAAAGGGTCATCCACATAGACCAGGATGGCGGTGAATCGCTCAGGCGTTCGTCGGATAAAGACAGAGGGACCTACCTCGCTCTGTACATATCTCGCACGAGTCAAGGTGCCAGTGATATCCTGGTTCCAGCACCGAGGAGATTACTTGAGGTTGTACAAGGACTTGCGCAAGCGCCAGACCTTGTCACCGTCCTCAAAGCCTGGTGGGTGAGCAACGTAAATCTCCTCATCCAGAGAGTCATGGAGGAATGCATTGTTCACGTCCATCTGGTATAATTCCCACTCATGCTGAGCTACCACACTGAACAAAGCACGAGCTGAGGTCATACGGCCGACAGGGGCACAAGTGTCAGTGTAATCGATGCCCTCAATGTGAGAGTACCCCTTGATGACCAAGCGAGCCTTGTGGCATTCCAGTGAGTCATCCGGCTTCACTTTCTTTCGAAAGACCCACTTGACCTGAATAGCTTTCCTCCCAGGTGGAAGGTTGACTAGCTCGTAAACTCCGTACTCTCTGATAGCACGAAGCTCATCCTCGCAGGTAGCACGCCAGGCGTCTGCATCCTTTGATGAGAGAGTTTTCCTCCGTGTGCCCGGATCAGGCGCCATAGAGAGAGCTCTAACTGGCAAGTGCACACGCCTCAGTGCTGGGCCTGACGACCACAGGGCCAGCTGCTACATCACAAGCAATATAAAATTCGCGAGTGACCAGATCGTGCCCTATAGGGCACGCTCGATCTACCTCTGTGTGATCTGTGCAGACACTCAGGCCTAGGGCCTTTGTGCCAGGACCACAACTCGCGATGCTACGAGTGGAGCACCAGTGCGGGGCCTGACACCCGCTGGACTCTAGAGACCAATGGTCGAAGACAACCACTACGCTCAGGCGAGTAGCTTGGACTGGAGGGGTTCACCTCAGGCTCAGAGTCAGGCACGACACATCTGGGGAAGACAGAGGCAAAGGGCCAGGTGATGTTGTGTGAGGAGATGTGTGTGTGGGAGACACGAGACTGGGTGTGATAATAGGAGCAGGAGTCGAGGCAGGACCACGCACAGAGGCAGGAGTACTGGTGGACACAGGTACAGGATCATGGGTGGCTGTGGGGTGTGAGGGAACAGTGGTATAAGCCAGTTGTTCCGGAGAGGTCTTTGGGCCGACAGTGATGATTGCTGGGTCATCAAAAGCTCGAGACCAAGAAGTAGAGGGGGCTCGAATGGACACATCAGCCAGACGAGAGGTGCTCGTGGGCCCAGACTCCCCCATCCGTCAAGAAGCCTCACATGTAGGAATGTGCTTTTCTTTGACTCGCTCACGGTAGGTGAGAGAGTCAAAGAAAAGCGTGTCGCGGGACTCAACGATGCGACGATGGGCAGGGTCCCAAAACTGCCAGGCCTTCAACCGCGGGGAGATGTCCACGAAGGCACACAAGCGACCCCGCGGGGAGACCTTGGGCCCCTGCAAGTCCTCGGTGTACCACACAGAAGCCACGGATCCCTTGACACGAGCGAGACGCAGGTCGGCATGGTGGCCAAACCAGATCTTGTACGGTGTAACGTGGTCCAGAAGGGGACCGTAAGGGAGGCGGTTCAGACCCACGTCGTGTAGGCGAATTCTTCAAAGGCGAATGAGTCAGGGAGACTACACTCAGACTACATAGCACGAACGGCATCCTCCATGGTGCGGTTCCAACGCTCAGGGAAATCGTTATGCTGAGGAGTAGTAGGAACGGAGACCTGGTCAAAAACCCCGTGCTCAGGGAAGAAACTGTCCATCTCGCCAAGAAACTTGCCGCCGCGATCCGAACGGAAGGTATGCAACGTGTGACGGGAACGGCGCTCAGCCATCACTAGCCAAAGGCGAACCACGAGAGCGGCGTCACTCTTCTGGCACAAGCTGTAGACCCCCTGCATCCGGGTGAATTCATCACTTAGGATCAGGACGTATCGGCCCCGATCGGACAAAGAATCGCCAAGAAGAGGACCAAGAAGGTCGGAATGGACCAACTCGAGGGGGCGAAATGCTCGAGACCGAAAGTTAGGGTAGGTGCAAAGATGCATCTTACCCTAAGCGCAGAACAGAGAATCGGTCTGAGGTGGCTTCTCAAAAGAAGTCGCGTCAAGACGGAGTGTGGACTGTGTCCGAATGAGCTTCGACAGAGTGTCAGGGTCCACATGACATAGGCAACGATGCAGCATTCGCTGGTGCTCAGCAGACATAGCACCAGTGACAAACACACGAGCAGGAGGAGAAGGGGAGCAAAAAGAAGAAGATATCTAAGAAACACATTACATATCATCCACAACAGAGGCACAAAGAACAATGGTGCGAGTATCAATAGCTGTCACAGTCGCGGAGTCTGTAGTGTGCTCCACAGAGAGTCTCATTAGTGTGCAGGCATGCACAGAAAGCAAGCTAAGGTCAAGGTCACGCACAAATGGCACCTCGGAAAGATACAGAGGTCAGACGGACCATCGAAGCACACAACCCCAACACCTTGGACGGGCAAGGACCGACCAGAGCCTGTGCAAACAGAGCGAACAAACACAACAGGACCGAGAACAACGAAGTCACTACGACGACATGTCATGTGATGAGTGGCACCACAATCGATGATCCAAGTGCCACCGGGATAACGACTGGAGGACATCACTGTACAACGGGCAATGGAACACTCGGCCTCAGACGGGCGCTGAACAACAGGTGAAGAGAAATGACGAAGGGCACAAAGGTCAGACTTATGAATCTAATAGGTATTGTCACGCCCATCATCATCACATGCCAGCTGTGTCCCCCCACATGAATCATCACGAGCGACAAGAACAGACAAACAAACAATCCGTGAACCACTCAGTTGTGACAACACACTCGCACCTCCCTAGAGGCGAAGCGCCATAAGGTGACGGAGCTCGGCGATGGCGCGTCAAGCGGGTCTGGGTCGCCACTGCTCGCCGGAGGGGGAGCGGGAACCGTTGCAGTCGTGGGTGCCGCACGACCAGAGGCTTTGCTGCTCGACGCAGCCTGCTGCGCGTGTGCAGCCTGAAGACCGCGAGTGGTTTGCGCCTAGTCGAGCTGCTGCAGGCACTCGGTATAGCGATGAGCGCCTCCATAGTTGTAGTAGTGGACAATACTTCCATTACTACCGCCCGATGGCTTCCGCTACTACGACTGCTGCTGGCCCAAACCACGCTTCTTCTTGCCCTTCTTCCCCTGTACTGCTACTGCCACACCTTGCATCTGAGTCGGGGTAGCCGGTGTGGAGGGAGAAGAGGAGGGTTTGCCAGAAGATGGAGAAGTTTACTACAAGAGGGGCGTCAGCGGCGACGCGATGATCGCTGCAGTAAGGGGACTCTCCCGATGGGCCACGACTGCCTCGCGCACGGAAGTCACTTGGAGGAAAAGCTGATGCGCCCAAGGTAGAAGCTGAAGAGAGGTGGAGAAGGACCCGAGCACGGTGTCGTTGTACCCCGAGAAGATGGCTACGTGCTCAAGACGGACTCCAATTGTGAGTGTGCGAAGCGCCCAGAGTTGTGTACCTCCTGAAGTCGCAAGGCACATGTAGATGCGCATGGCACACCGCCAGTAATCGGCTGCGGGCTCGGTAGATCCCTGACGAAGGGAGTGAAAGGCGCGAATGTGAGCCGTGCGGGTTGCGTGCATCTTTATAGCAAGCATGGACAATGCCAGGTCTCAGCCCCGACATGGATCAGCACCTATGCTTGTGCCGACCTCTCCAAGGAAAGGGCAAAGGTCCACGATGGTCTCCCGCGACATGGCGTAAAGGAGTCCGCGCATCGTCCGAGCCGCTGTTAGTACCTGAGCGTGGTCCATAACCTGGTACGGACTGCGATAGTAGGGTCATACCCCCTCTGAAGTGACCCAGACCTGGAAGAGATTCTCCCAGCAGTCAAGGCCATCCTCGCTGACATAGCGTTGGAGCGGCGTCTCGAAGTCCTTCGGTTGTCGCTTCGTGGGGAGGACAACCACAGGCTGGGAAGGACAAGGGATGGGGAGGACACCGGGACGAGGAAAGTCGCCGAGGTAGGAATCAGGCGAGGATAGGATATCCAGGAACACGGAAGCGGAATACGTATGAAACTGGCACAAACGCTCCTGAAGTACGCGGATCTCCCTCTCGTGGATGTCATCCTCCATATCTGGCATGTCAGGGTCCTCATCCAAAGGATCGAGAAGCGGCGGGTCTTGTCCTGCTGCTCTCCTCGGTGTAGATGCTGACTGTTGTGCAGAAGATATGGGACCGCCGACTCCACCGGATGTCTGCTATGGGACCATGGACTGGTCACGAAGAAAATTAGTGAACGCACGGATGGCGTCAGTCTGTTGCTGCTACTGACGACGCATCTCATCCTGCTCACTCCGCAGATCAGCACTGGCGTGAAGCGTGAGCTCATGAACCCTGAGGAGGAGGAAGAGGGGTCTGGTGGTTCTTTGCCCTTGTCACTGGTCGGAGCCATGTCAGCGCTCAGTATGGACCGTGATGTCAAACCGGTCGGATTTCAAAACCGTTAGCGGTTCTCAAGGATTTGAAACGCTGGCAGGTTTTGACTTTCCGACCCCAAAATTTGACGAAGTCAAAAGCTGACGTCAGCAGAGGTTTGCTGACGTCCGCACGGACCTATTGACTTCAGCAAGGAAAGAGCTGACATCAGCACCCTTTTTTTTCGGTTAACCCTCGCGGCTATTGGGCGATTGCTCTACGGTAGCCACGCGGAAGCTCCGAAGCAGCTTCCGCTCCGCTTCTCCTACTATTGTGCCAGCGCCTGCAATAGCAGCCGCGCAGCTACGGCCGCGCNATTAGTGAACGCACGGATGGCGTCAGTCTGTTGCTGCTACTGACGACGCATCTCATCCTGCTCACTCCGCAGATCAGCACTGGCGTGAAGCGTGAGCTCATGAACCCTGAGGAGGAGGAAGAGGGGTCTGGTGGTTCTTTGCCCTTGTCACTGGTCGGAGCCATGTCAGCGCTCAGTATGGACCGTGATGTCAAACCGGTCGGATTTCAAAACCGTTAGCGGTTCTCAAGGATTTGAAACGCTGGCAGGTTTTGACTTTCCGACCCCAAAATTTGACGAAGTCAAAAGCTGACGTCAGCAGAGGTTTGCTGACGTCCGCACGGACCTATTGACTTCAGCAAGGAAAGAGCTGACATCAGCACCCTTTTTTTTCGGTTAACCCTCGCGGCTATTGGGCGATTGCTCTACGGTAGCCACGCGGAAGCTCCGAAGCAGCTTCCGCTCCGCTTCTCCTACTATTGTGCCAGCGCCTGCAATAGCAGCCGCGCAGCTACGGCCGCGCAGCTGCGCGCTACTGCTGTGTTGCGGCGCTGTTGCACGTTGCTGCTGCTGCGCACTACTGCTGTCGCACACTACTACTACTACTCGCTGTTGATGTGCTGCTCAATGCTGCCGTTGCTGCGCGCTACTGCTTGCTACTGCTGCTGCTGCCCGCCGCTGCCTACTGCGACTGCTGGCTGTTGTTGCTATGCGGCGTTGCTACACACTACTCCTGGTGCACGCTGCTACTGCTGCGCGCTGTTGTTGCTACTGCCCGCCGCCGCCTGCTGCGGCTGCGGCCTGCTGTCTCTATTGCTAGTGCCAATGCCATCAGCTGCTAGCGGCTGCCGCCTACTGAAGTTGCAGCCTACTACTGCTAGCGGCTGCTACTGCTGCACTCTCATGTGCTAAAGGTCGGTGACGTCGCCGGCATTCGGGCGACGTCGACAGGGCCTAGTGGATCGGCTGTAGCGATGACGCTCACTGCTACTGTTGTGTTGCGTCTGTGCTGCGCACCTCGGCGAGAACTGTCTCACCACTCTGATACCATGAGAAAATTTGTAGATGCTTCCTAGCGACACAGCCGCTAACTGGGTGTCAGTGATTGGGTGAGTGTGTGTCAGCATGCGTCGGCTCCACCGGACGACACTCCAACAGCGTCGCGTCTCGCCATCAGTCATCTGCACGCCGATGTACACAAGCCGAGAGGACACAACAGAGCACAATGAGAGATGCGCAAAAACCAACACCAACACCTCCAACAAGCGCAACAATGTTGTAGTTGCTACAGCGCAGAGAAAATTAGTTTTACAGGATGTAGATTCATGCAAGAACAAGCATGAGCCCAATGTAAACAAAAGAGCCGAAATTTGGAGAGAAGTTTGGGTAAAGAGTATACACAATGCGCAAAGAATACACAATCCATAAAGAATATAGAGAGTTCGCAAATGGATCTTCCACAAGCAATGTTTCAACCTGCACAATTTGCCATGCCATTGTACTGTCACAGGGTGCACATGTACACCATTCATGAGAGGACTTCTACAGTGATGCAATCAATTATGTCAAACTATGTTGTTTGACAGCCCATCGATGAGATTGAGAAGAAACACCTTCAGGCTCATACCAGATCAGAGCAGTTTACATCAACTGTGAGACCTCCAATACACTTGTACTAGTCATTAACCTCTGCGAAGTCGTAAACATGGAAGCCCGACACGCTAAGCACACATGCATGATCCGCATGAGCTTTTAAGGTGTGAGGCACAGTATCTTTATGCGTCGCATCGATTGTGAAGTTGCAGTTGCTGCCTGAGCAGGAGCTTGTTGCAACAGACGTCTCTTTCTTTGTCCACTGCTTCTGCAGCAACAGCAGTTCCTGCTGCCACTTCAGTGGCACTTCTGACGCTCATAGCCAGGGTTGAACCAGTTCGTTCTCGTGTGTCAGCGACACCCCCAGCAGCAGCAACAGTTGCTGCTGCTCTCACTGCCCTCTCCTCCCCCCCCCCCCCCCCCCCCCCCCCCCCCCCCCAAGCTTGAATTCATCATCTCCTCAATCGGGTCTTGCTGCTTCTGCCACCTGACGATGCTGCTGCTGCTG
>SZWC01003949.1:127999-143892 GCA_023375785.1 Penium margaritaceum | reverse complement strand
CAGCAGCAATAGTAGCAGTAGTCATAGCAATTGTAGCAACAGCAGTTGTAGTAGTTGCAGTAGTAGGAGTAGTAGCAGTAGCACTTCCACCAACACCAGCATGAGTAGCATGAGGAGAAGCAGTAGCGGTAGCAGCATCAGTAGAAACAGGGGCAGTAGCAGCAATAGCAACAGCAGTTACAGTAGCAACATAAGAACAGCTGCAGCAGCAGTAGCAGCAATACCTACAGCAGTAGCAGCAACAGCTGTAACAGAAGTAGTAGTAACAGCAATAGTACTAGTAGTAGCAGTAGCAACAACAGTAACAACAGCAACAACAAGAGAAGCGGCAGCCACAGCAGCATCAGTAGTAGTAGTAGCAACAGTAGTACTAGTAAAAACAACAATAGACGCAGCAACAAGAGCAATTGTTGTAGCAAAAACAGCAGTAGTGGCAGTAGCAGGATGAGCAGTAGCAGCCATAAAAGCTGTAGCAACAGTAGAAGTACTAGTAGCATGGAAATACCAGCAATAGTACCAGTAGTAGCAGCAACAGCAGTAGTAGCAGCAATAGCGACAACAATAACAAAAGTAGTAGTAGCGGCAACAACAGTAGTAGCAATAGAAGCAGCAGCAGCAACAATTTCAAAACCAGGAGCAGAAGCGGCAGCAACTGCAGCAGTAGTAACAATAGCAGAAGTAGTAGTAAGATTAGTAACACAAGTAGCAGTAGTAGTACAATAGCAATAGCAGAAACAGTAGTAGCAACAATAACAATAGCAACAACAGTTGCAGCAATAGTAGTAGCAACAGTAGTAGGGGCAGCAGAAGTAGTTGCAGTAGTAGTAGCTGCACCTTCAGTAGTAGAAATAGTAGCACAATAATACAAACATAAAAGCACCAGCAAATATAGGAGCAACACTAGGAAAGTAACATAGTAATAGCGGAAGCAGTAGCAACAGTTGTAACATCAGCAGTAATACTAGTAGCAGCAGTAGCAACAACTTTAGTAGTAGTATTAGCAACAATAGAAGCAACACCAGTTGCACATTAGCAGGAGTAGTAGAAGAAGCACAACGGCAATAGTGGTTGTAGTAGCAGGAGCAGCAGCAGTAGCAACCTCATTTTGTAGCTGCAACCGTAGCCACAGCCGCAGGCGCAGACATGGCCACAGCCATCACAATCGTCAAAGCAGCAGACACAGGTGCAACATCAGCACAAACAGTAGTAAAAAGAGTAGTAGTAGCAACAAGAGCAACAAAAACAGTAACATTAGCATCAACAGTAGCAGGAATACCGTACTGAATCCCTTAGTTTGCCCTTGTGTTCCTAAAGACATTTTTTCTTACATGGGCAAATCACATTGAAATTGTTTCACGATTCATTTTTTTGCTTAGCGATATCGCACACTTTCCTGCCAGGAACTGTTCATAATCTGCCATTGAGAGTCTGTCTTGTCTAGAGATTTTTTTTTTGGCAAAGTTCACATCGCTTTGTCTCTTCTTGACATAGCGAGGAGGAGATGGCGAAAACTATAAGTGGCAAAGTGGTAAGGCAATCTGACGATCGCCCGGGGTCCACGACTTGAACACTCAAAGTTTGGTTGCGAAGTTTGAATCTTCAAAGCAGCGGAGATCCGAGGACTTGAACAGGTGGTGAAAGTGATTTTCAGTGTTATCTGGGGTTCCTAGGTTAGGCGACCACCCTGAAACTCCCGAGGGGGCATTTCTTTGGTGAATATAAGTGTGACCAAAATTCAGTTTGACAAATGCACGAGTTTAAGGTTCAGTACGGTAGTAGCGCAGTAGCAATTGTAGTAGCAAAAGTCGTGGTAGTAGCAGTAGCAGTAGCAGCAGGAGTAGTAGGACAAGCTCTAGCACTAGCACAAACAATAACAGCAATAGTAGCAGTATTAGTAGCAGCAATCGTAGCAGAAGATACAGTAGTAGCAGTCGTAGCAGCAAAATCAGCAGCAAAAAAAATGGCAGCAGAGGCAGCAGGAGCATCACAACATCATAGCAACAAAAGCAACAGCAACAGAAGCAGCAGAAGCAATAGCATGAGCACAAGCAACAATAGCTAATACAACACCAGATATAGTAGTAGTAGCAGAAGTAGCATTGGCAGTAGCAGCACCAGCACCATAGCAGTTACAGTAGTTGCAACAGTAGCTTTTTTAGCAATAGCAACAGGAGTAACAACAGCAACAGTAGCACGCGTAGCTGAAGTTGTAGCTGCAGCCATAGTCGTAGCCATAGCCAAAGCTACAGCCACTTTTGTAGCCATGCCGCACATTAGCCATAGCTTTAGTAGTAGTAGTAGTAGTAGTG
Organism: Penium margaritaceum; assembly: GCA_023375785.1. Classification (NCBI taxonomy): domain Eukaryota; kingdom Viridiplantae; phylum Streptophyta; class Zygnematophyceae; order Desmidiales; family Peniaceae; genus Penium; species Penium margaritaceum. The sequence continues at coordinate 141,583 of SZWC01003949.1, read as the reverse complement.
GTAGTAGTAGTAGTAGTAGTAGTAGTAGTAGTAGTAGTAGTAGTAGTAGTAGTAGTAGTAGTAGTAGTAGTAGTAGTAGTAGCAACAGAAGAAGCAGAACAGTAGTAGCACAGGAGCACCAGCAAAGAAGTAGTAGCAGCAGCAACAGTAGCACAACAACATTGTAACAGCACCAACGGCAAAATTAGCTGCTGTAGCAGCAGCAACACTAGCACAAGGAGTATGGACAAAAACAGCAGCACTAGATACAGTAGTAACAGCCCCAGCAACTACAGCACAACAGTAGTAGTAGCAGCACTAGCAGTAGCAATAGTAGCCGCAATGCAGCTGCAGCCGCAACAAGATCCACAGCCAAAGCAGCAGCCGCAGCCGTAGAAGTAGTAGCAGCAGCAGCAACAGCAGCATTAGCAACAGCGGCGGCGATACCAGCTATAGCAGCAACAGTAGCAGTAGTAGCAACAGGAGTAGGAGCAGAAGCAACAGCAACAAGAACAGCACTAGCACCAGCATGATCAGCAGCAACAGCGGCTGTAATAGAAGTAGCAGTCGCACCTGCTCAGCAGCAGGAGCATGTGCAGCAGTCGCAGCAGCAGTAGCACCCGTAGTAGGAACAAAAGCAGCAATGGCAGTAGTAGCAGGAGCAGTAGCAGCAATAGCAGCAAGACTCGTAGGAGCAGCAACAACAACATTGTATGAACAATAGGAGTAGCGGCAGTAGTAGGAGAAACAATTTCAGCAGCCGTAGCAGCAAGGACACTAGTAATAGGAGCAGCATCAGTAGCACGAGCAGCAATGGGACCAAGAGCAGTCGCAATAACAGCCATAGCAATGAAAGCAGCAGTAGCAGCAGTAGCAGTAGCAGCAGTAGTAGCAGCAGGGGCAGCAGAAGTAGTAGCATCAGTAGCAGCGGCGACGGCGGTGACGATGGTAGTAGCAGCAGCATCAGAATCACAAGCCGCAACAGTAGCAATGGCAATAGCAGCAACAGAAGCAGTAGTAGCATTAGCAACACCAGTACTAGCACCAAGAGTAGCAACAACATTTTTAGTAGTAGCAATAGCTGCAGTAGTTGCATAAGCAGTAGTAGGAACAACATCAGCAGTGATAGTAGTAGCAACGACAATAGCAGTAGTAATAGCAGTACCAGTAGTAGCAATAGTAGCAGCAACAAGAGTAGCACTAGCATGAGTAGTAGAACCATAGAAATAGTAGCAGTACCAGTAGTAGGAGTAGCAGTAGTAGCAGCAACAAGAGTAGAAGCGGCGTTTCCGGCGACGGTGGTGGTAGTAGCATAAGTAGTACTAGCAGGAGTAGTTGTAACGGCAGCACCAGTAACAGAAGGAGCAGTAACACCACTATCAGCTATAGAAATAACAACAGTAGCAGAAACAGTAGCACTAGCACACACACCAGCACAAGCAAGAAAAGCAGTACTAGGAGGAGCAGCAACGATAGCAGTAGTAACAACATCAACGATAGAACAACTGTAGGAGCAGCACAACAGTAGTAGCATAGTAGTAGCAACACCACAATAGTATTAGTAGTAGCTGAAAAGTAGTAATAGTAGTACGAGTAGCAAAAGCAACTACATCACATGTAGCAGGAACACCAGCAATAGTAGTAGCACCACAGGCGTAGTAGCAGAAGTAGCAGCACAAGAAGCAGCACCAGTGGAAGCATTAGTAACAAAATCAGCAGCTGTAGCAGCAATAGTAGCAGCAAGTGTAACAACAGCAACACAAGTAGCAGCAATAGTTGTAGCAGCAGTAGTAGCCACAGCCAAAGCCGCAGGGGTAGGTGCAGACGTAGCCTTAGCTGAAGCTATCGCTGCAGTTGTAGCCACAGTCGCATAGCAACCGCAGTAGTAGTAGTAGTAGTAGTAGTAGTAGTAGTAGTAGTAGTAGTAGTAGTAGTAGTAGTAGTAGTAGTAGTAGTAGTAGTAGCAGCATTAGCAATAGGAGCAAGAACAACAGCATTAGTAGCAGTAGTAGCAGTAGCAATATCAGTAGGGTTTGTAGCACAGTAGTTGTAGCATAGAATCATTGTAGCAACCACACTAGCAGCAACAGTAGCAGGAAAAACTATAGCAAGAGCAGCACTAGCAGATGTAGCAGTAGCAGCATTATGAAAAACAACAGCACCAACAACACATACGGCACCAGCAATAACAAAAGGAATATCACTAGCAGCAGCAGTAGCCATAGCAGCCACAACGGCAGGAGTCGTAGCAACCACAGTAGCAATAGAAACAGCAAAAGCTACAACAAAAGTAGTAGCCAAAGTAGTAGCAGCAGCAACACTATTAGCACTGTAGTAGTAGTAGCAACAACCGTAGTAGTAGTAGTAGTAGTAGTAGTAGTAGTAGTAGTAGTAGTAGTAGTAGTAGTAGTAGTAGTAGTAGTAGAAAACGTTGCAGCAGCAGGATTAGCATAGCAGCATCAGTGATGGCAATAGTAGCAGTAGCACAAATGTTGGATCTAGTGGGTGTGGAGGCACCTGCAAGGATGCCTAGCTCTGACTGAAGCACGCTACCAGTGTTTGGGCAGCCAATGGACACCAATGGTGAAGAGTGTGGAGCACAAGGATCACGGGCAAGAGTGAGCAGAACACGTCGCATTCAGTAGAACTGAATCGAAACACGTTTTTGTTCATTAGCACAGTGATATTACATCAGATCCTTATAGCCTGTGATCTAAGATTTCCAACGCATCCAAGAAGGCCCAAATCAGAGCAGTAGAGCCCTTGCTACGGCCATCAAAGAAACCCTTGGTGGAGCCAAGCCGCCCACCATGCCCACGAACGGGAGTGACGGGAGACGCGTCGACGATGGCCTGTTGAAGCGCCCTTCCTGTCATTCCAACGTGGGGAGGGGCTTGCCCTCATCCAGGAGACCATCCACATCCATTCCTTCATGGCCTATGGGCCTTTGAAGCCCATTGGCAACGCACTCGGATCACTGGCGGTGGATTATCCCGCCACCTATGGCGGGTAACGGATTCCACACGCCCAACACCCGATTTTTGGGCTAGGCTAACTTTCTGAATACTTACTCAAATCAAGCGATTCAAAGCTCGATCCTGCATGAAAAAATCAAAGAAATCCGAATCTTAAGTTGTATAAGGTGTTAGACTACTCCTCAGTGGTCAAACCAGGGAGTACAATCAACGGCATTCATGGCAAGGGGCACACCATGTCAACAATCTCCCCCTTGCACCGCAGACTTGATACCCTGTCCTTCGAACCTGTAGCATTTCAAACTTCACAGCACAGACCAAGCTCCATGCAGCTTGTGTCATGCCTTTCCTTGGGCTATGCCTTGGTCATGGTATCGGCGAGCATGCGCTTAGTGCCACAATGCACAATAGCCGCATCTCCCTTTGCCACCAAGTCCCGTACGTAGTGATGCCGGATCTCAATGTGCTTGGTCCTCTTGTGCAGCACTGGGTTCTGGGTGAGGCTGATGGCACTCATGTTGTCAACGTTGAGTACCGTTTGCTTCCTTCGCGGCACACTGATCTCCTTTAGCAGCCGCCTCAGCCACACCGCCTCCTTTGCGGCTTCAGCGAGCGCGATGTACTCCGCCTTGGTGCTGGACAGCGCCATGCAGTCCTTCTTCCTGCTTGCCCATGAAACTGCTACACCACCAAGCACAAACACGTACCCCGACATTGATTTTCTGTCATCCACATCACCAGCCCATTCGGCATCGGAGTGGCCGTCCAACTTGAGAGAGTCATCACGTGCTCCCCCTCCAAACACGAGTCGCAACTGTTTTTTCGCCTTGAGATAGCGGAGGATCCGCTTCACCGCTTGCCAATGCAGCCGCCCGAGGTCAGCAACATAGCGGCTCACCTTCACCTTCTGCGAAGGCCAGGTCGGGCCACGTCACCACCATGGCGTATATGATGCTTCCCACCGCCGACTGGTACGGTACACCTGCCATCTCCTTCTTCTTCTCATCCGTGCTCGGCCCCATGCTCGAGCTTAGCTCACACGTGGTGGTCATGGGTGTGCTGATGGGGTTGCACTCCTCCATGTTGTAGCAGTGGAGCACCTCTTGCACGTACTTTGTCTGCCCCATCTCTAGCGTATGTGCCTTGTGGTCCCTCTTGATGGTGACACCAAGGTAATACTCGAGCTTGCCCATGTCGTTCATTTTGAACCGGCTGTTCAGCTGTCACTTCAAGTTCACCAACTTCTCCAAGTCCGATGACATGAGGATGAGGTCATCCACATAAAGGATCACAATCTGGGGCAACCCTTGCTGCTTCTGCACATACACGCTCTGATATGCTTTGTAGCGCTTGAAGCCAAGCTCGGCCATGAAGCCGTCCGTTTTTAGGTACCACACGAGTGGCGCTTGCTTCAACCCGCATAGCCACTTGCGCAGCCGGCACACTTTCCCCGGCGGCACGTCCACCCCCTCCGGCACCTCCATGAGGACCTCCTTGTCCAGGTCGCCGTTGAGGAACGCGGTTTTCATGACCATTTGGTGGACTTCGTAGTTGCGCGCCGCCGCCACCAAGAGGATGGAGCGGATGGAGGCGAACTTCGCCAACGGTGCAAAGGTTTCTTTGTAGTGTTCACCCTTCCGTTAGGTGTACCCCTTCGCCACAAGCCGCGCATTGTACCACTCCACCTTCCCCTCCTTGGTGAGCTTCTTCTTAAAGATCGAGTTGGAGCCGATGATTTTTGGGCCCTCGGGTCTGTTGGTCAGCTGTCAAGTGCCATTCTCTTCATGGGAGGCGAGCTCAAGTTTTATAGCTCCCTCCCACTCAGCTCCATCCTTCTGCTGCAATGCCTCTTTGACGGTCTCGGGATCCTCTTGCACAAAAAATGCCCGAGCGAATCAAGTCCAGATGCCCTCCGCGGAATCGTACCGTTTTGCCGTCCTCCTTGCGCATCCGCTTCTTTGTCACCCTCTTTTGCGTCATCCAGCGTCTCCCCCTCGAGGAGTGGCAGCCACTCCCCACGCTTGGAGAGACCTGCATCCTTTTCCATCCGACGGCTGTCCTCATTGAATGTGACATCCTGACTCTTCACAACCTGCTGCCTTTGTGGGTCAAAGAGCCGGTAAGCCTTGCTCCCGCTCTCGTACCCGACGAAGATGCACAGGCAAGTCCGCGGGTCCAGCTTGCCCCGCCCCTCCCGTGACTACATAACAGCATGTGCAACACAACCAAACGTGCGGAGGTGTACCACAGTTGGCTTCCTCCCGCTCCACACTTTTTGTGGCGTCTTCTACACCTTGGACTCCGCATCTTTTAGCGGCTTTGTCGGTGTCAGGTTCATGATGTGCGCCACTGTTCGTGCCGCCTCGCCCTAGTACCGCTGCGTGAGGCCGGCATTGCTACACATGGACCAGGCCATGTTGAGGATGGTGCCGTTGGCCCTCTCGATGACGCCGTTCTGCTGCGGAGAGTGTGGCATAGTTTTCTTCCACGGGATCCCCTTGCTCTTAATCCATGCCGAGCAGCCCTTGTACTCGCTGCCGTTTCACTCCGGAATGCCTTCACCTTCAAGCCAGTTTACCCTACCACTGCTGCCACAAACTCCTGCATACATGTCAAGATATCAGTCTTCCTCTTGATGATGTAGAGGTAGAGCTTGCGGCTGTGATCGTCGATGAAGGTCACGAAGTAGCGACCCCCCCCGATGAAGCTCTTGAATGGTCCGCAAATGCCAGTGTGGACCACCTCCAACTTCACCGATGCACGCATCCCTTTGCCATCGAACGGATGCTGCGTCGCCTTGCCGACCATGCACGGTTCGCACACGGCATTCTTGGCTGCGTTGAGGCCCTTGACCTCAAGGCCCCGCACCACTTCCTTCTTCACCATGTCCCTCACAGTTGAGGAAGCGATGTAACATAGGTGGCGGTGCCACAGGTCCAGGTCACCTTCATCCTTTGTTACGAGGTTGACGGCGTTAGTCCTCGCCACATCAGCAAGAACCGTTTTACGAAGAAGGTACAGGTCCTCCTCCCTCTTGCCATGTGCAATCACCTCGCCATCTTCCTCCTTCTGGATGATGGCCTCTTCCATGTTAAATTGTACCTCGAGCTCCTTGTCGGTAAGGCGGCTCACTGACAGCAGGTTTGCCCCAAAGTTGGACATGTGGAGCACGTCGTAGATGGTGCACGGAATGACTTTCCCGTTCACCACCGACTTGATGCGAACATTGTCTTCGCCCGCGGCGAACTCTGTTTTACCGCTGGCTACTGTCATGCACTGCTTGTGGCGCCATAGGTGACAAATGCTGCCCGGTTCAATTGTGTGTGGCGGCCTGATCAAGAGTTGATCACTGTGACATCCGGATCTGTCAAGTCGGTAGACTCCCTGGCTATCATGGCTTGGGTGTCCTTCTTCCTGCCCTTCCCGGGCTGGTCCGACTTCTTGTTGGAGCAGTCGTGTACGTAGTGGCCCTGTTTGTCAAAGTTGTAGCGCTGGCCCTTGTTGTCACCTCTCTTGGTGTCCTGCTTGGCATCCTTCCCCCTCTTGCCTACCCCTCCACCTTGAGGGTGGACGGTATAGGCGGAACTTGATGTTGTCCCGCTCTCTGTCCCACTATGCCGCATCCATTCATTGCAGACATACTCAGCCACCTTTGGGTATTTCAGCTCATCGGTGGACCAGCCGCCCACGACGGTGATCATGGCACTCCAACGGTCTGGCAAGGCCGGGAGGAGGATCATGGCTTGCAGCTGAGGATCGACCATCCATCCGGTGGCCACGCACTTGGCAATGAGGGACTCGATCTGCTGCTGGATCTCCATAATGTCGTCGCCTTCGTTGTCTCAGAGGGTGACGAGCCTTTTGAAGACAAAGAGCTGGTTGGCAAGGTTGGTGGATTGGTGGATGGTGCAGAGCTTCTTCTAGGCCTCTGCGGCCTCCGTGCATCCTTGAATCAGTGCGCGCTATGGCGGGGCTAGCGCTAACAAGAACAAAGCCAGCGCTTTCTTGTTGCGCTTCTTGTACTTTTCCACTTCCTCCGGCGTCGCGGTATCCGGAGGCGTGGTCTCTTTACCGTTGACCAGCTCAAGTAGGCCTTTGTTATCGAGGGAGACCTCAAACTGCCACCTCCACAAGGGAAAATCATTTCCATACAACTCGGAGATGGTGCCAATGCTCTCTTGCTCGGTCGTTGCCATGGCGCGCGGCGGCGGCGTGAAAGTTGAGGAGCTAGGGTCCTTCTAGGCACGTGGATCCATAACCCTTTGTTGGCTCTAGTGGGTGTGGAGGCACCCTCAAGGATGCCTAGCGCTTACTGAAGCATGCTACCAGTGTTTGGACAGCCAGTTGACACCAATGGCGAAGAGTGTGGAGCACAAGGATCACGGGCAAGAGTGGGCAAAACACGTCGCATGCAGTAGAAATGAATCGAAACACGTTTTTGTTAGTTAGCATAGTGAGATTACATCAGATTTGTATAGCCTGTGATCTAAGCTGTCCAACGCATCCAAGCACGCCCAAATTGGATCAGTAGAGCCCCTGTTACGGCCATTGGAGTAACCCTTGGTGGAACCGAACCGCCCACCATGCCCACGAACGTGAGGCGCTTGGACGGTGGCCTGTAGAAGCGCCCTTCCTGTCATTCCACCGTGGGGAGGGGCTCGCCCTGGTCAAGGAGACCATCCACATCCATTATTCGTGGCCCATGTGCCTTTGAAGCCCATTGGAGACGAACTCAGATCACTGGCGGTGGATCATCCCGCCACCTATGGCTGGTACCGGATTCCATACGCCCAACACCCGATTTTTGGGCTGGGCTAACTGTCTGAATACTCACTAAATTGAACGATTCAAGGCTTGATCCTGCATGGAAAAATCCAAGGAATCCAATTCTAAAAGTCTTCTAAGGTATTGAACCACTCCTCAGTGGGCGAACCAGGGATTTAAATCAACGGCACTCATGTCAAGGAGCACACCATGTCAACAATAACAACAACAACATAGAAGTAGCATAAGCAATAGCACCACCACGAGCATCAGAATGAACAGCACTAGCAGCATCACTAGTAGCACTAACAGCAGTAGTAGTAGTAGCAAGAGCAGTAGAAGAATCAGTACAGTAACATTAGCACAACAACATTGCAGTAGTAGTACCTGTAGTAGTAGCAATAGTAGTCACAACTGTAAAAGCAACAGCAGTGGCGGTAGTTGTAGCAGCTATATTCAGGAGGAGCAGCACTAACATCAACATTGCACCACCACCAACATGAGCGGCAACACTAATAGAAACACCTGTAGTAGCTTGAGTAGCGATAGCTCAACAGCAGTAGTAATAGTGGTAAAAGCAGCAGCATAGCTACAATAGTTGCGGTATCAGTTGCAGCTAAAGCGGTAGTAGCAGCAGCAACGGCAGTAGTAGTAGTTGTAGTAGTAGTAACAGCAACAAATAAAACAACAGAAGTAAAAGGAGCAGCGGCAGCAGTAGATGTAGCACAAGCACCAATACCACGAGAAGGAATGGAAGCTTTAACAGCAAGAGCACCAGCAGCAACAGAAGTAGCAGCAACAATAATAGTAGCAATAGTCGTAGAAAAACAACATTAGTAGTAGTAGTATCAGCAACAATAGCAGCACTAGCAGCAGTAGCAGCATAGCAGCTGTAGTAAGTAACATAACAGTAGCAACAATAGCAGCAGCAATAGTAGCTGTAGTAGCTGTAACAACAACAACACATCAGCATAGCAGTAAGAGGAAAACCACACAGTAGTAGTACAATAGAAGTAACAACAGTAGCAGGAATGACAACAACAGCTGTAGCATTAGTAGTGGGAGCTATAGTAGTAGCAGCACTAGCAGGAGCACCAGAACCAACACCAACATGAGTAGAAGCAGCACCTACAATAGCAGCAATAGTAGGACCAACAACAATGACAGCTGCAACGGTAGCAATAGCCTGCTGCGTAGCAGATATTCATGGCAGATGAGCAGCGGAGGTACCTGACATGTCGCTTGGCTTTGAAAACATGTGTTTTGGTTGGAGCCTTGTACCCTTGGCTGAGCAAACCAACAGCATAGGACAGATCTGGCCTTGATCCCACGGAAACATGCATTAGGGAGACAAGATGATGGGATATTGTTGAGAATCATAGCCTTCAGCCAGAATTTCAGTAGTCACCACGTTTGTAAGACCGTGATCTAACTACATTGGTGTCGCTGTAGGCCATGGCTGAGCAAGGTCAAACTTGGACGCCATGCGCTTGACGTATGAGTCCTGCGAAAGAGTCAAAATAGCAGGACCTTGGCAGACTTGTATGCCCAGGTAGAATGTGAGCGGAACCATGTCCGTCATCCCAAAAATTGTGGACAGTGCAGTCTTGAAGGCAGTGTTATCAGCCATAGCACTACTGAACAGAATCAGATCATCGACGTAGATGATGACACCAAACTTGCCGTTGTAGTAGACAGAGTGATCAGAGTGCAGTTCCTGCTGTTGGTGTTGGTACTAGTGGGTATTGAGGCACCCTGAAGGATGCCTATCTCTCACTCATGCACGCTACCAATGTTTGGAACAACGAATGGACACATTTCGTGAAGAATGTGGAGCACAAGGATCACGGATGTGAGCGGGCAGAACACGTCGCATTCAGTAGAACTGAATTGAAACACATTTTTGTTAGTTAGAATAGTGATATTACATCAGATACTTATAGCCTGTGATCTAAGCTTTCCAACGCATCTAAGCACACCCAGAATAGAGCAGTAGAGCCCCTCCTACGGCCATCGAAGTAACCCTTGGTGGAACTGCCCACGTTGCCTTGCTTGCTGCGCAACGGGAGGCGCTTCGACGATGTCTTCTTTGGAATGTCTTTCCTTGCCCAGAAGTCAAGGAAAGCTTCATCCTGGTCAAGGAGGTCCTTATAGTCACCTCATTCATGCCCCTGGTGCATTTGGAGTCCATTAGGAACAAACTCGGATCACTGGCGGTGGATTATCCCGCCACCCATGGTGGGTACAAGATTCCACCCATCCAACACCTGATTTTTGGGCAGTAACTTTCTGAGTACTCACTCAAATTGAGCAATTTAAAGCTCGATCCTGCAAAGAAGAACCCAAGAAATCCAAATCTTAAGTCAGACCAGGTTTTTGACTACTCCTCAGTGGTCAAACCAGGGAATACAATCAACGGCACTCATGACAAGGGGCACACCATGTCAACAATCTCCCCCATGCACCGCAGCCTTGATGCCCTGTCATTGGAACCTGTACATTTTTTAACCTCACAGCGCAGACCAAGCTCCATGCAGCTCGCGTCGCGCCTTTCCTTAGGCTGTGCCTTGGTCATGGCGCCGGTGAGCATGTGCTTAGTGCCACAATGCACAATAGCCACATCTCCCTTTGCCACCAAGTCTCGTGCGTAGTGATTCCAGATCTTGATGTGCTTGGTCCTCCTGTGCAGCACCGGGTTCTGGGTCAGGCGGATGGCACTCATGTTTTCGACATTGAGTACCGTTGGCTTCCTTTGCGGCACCCCGATCTCCTTAAGCAGTCGCCGCAGCCACACCGCCTCCTTTGTGGCTTCTGCAAGTACGATGTACTCCTCTTTGATGCTCAACAACGCCATGCAGTCCTGCTTCCTGCTTGCCCATGAAACTACTACACCACCACATACAAACACGTACCCTGACGTTGATTTTCTGTCATCCACATCACCAGCCCAGTCGGCATCGGAGTAGCTGACCAACTCGAGTGAGTCATAGCGTGCTCCCCCACCAAACACGATCTGCGACTGTTTTGTTGCCTTGAGATAGAGGAGGATCCACTTCACCGCTTGCCAATGCAGCGGCCCAGGGTCAGCATCATAGCAACTCACTTGGCCCTCCGCGAAGGCCAGGTTGGATCGTGTCGCCACCATGGCTTACATGATGCTCCCCACCACGGACTAATACGGCACACCTGCGTTCTCCCCCTTCTCCTCATCAGTGCTTGGCCCCATGCTCGAGCTCAGGTCACATGTGGTGGTCATGGGTGTGCCGATGGGGTTGCACTCCTCCATGTTGTAGCGGTGGAGCACGTAATCCACGTGCTTTGCCTACCCCATCTCTAGCGTGCGTGCCTTGCGGTTCCTTTTGATGGCGATGCCGAGGTAGTACTCGAGCTCGCCCATGTCAGTCATTTTGAACCGACCGTCCAGCTGGCGCTTCAGGTTCACCAACTCCTCCACGTAAAGGACCATGATCTGGTGCAACCTCGGCTTCTTCTGCACGTACACACTCTGATCTGCTTCACTGCGCTTGAAGCCAAGCTCGGCCATGAAGCCGTCCATTTTCAAGTACCAAATGTGTGGCGCTTGCTTCAGCCCGTAGAGCGTCTTGTAAAGCCGGCACACCTTTACTCGTAGTGTGTCCACCCCCTCCAGCACCTCCATAAGGACCTCTTTGTCCAGGTCACCATTGAGAAATGGGGTTTTCACATCCATTTGGTGGACTTCGTAGTCGCGAGCCGTCGCCACTGAGAGGATGGAGCAGATGGAGGCAAACTTCGCCACGGGTGGAAAGGTCTCATCGTAGTGTTCACCCTTGCGCTGGGTGTACCCCTTTGCAACCAGCCGTACCATGTACTACTCCACCTTGCCCTCCTTTGTGAGCTTCTTTGTTGAAGATCCACTTTGAGCTGATGATTTTTGCGCCCTCCGGCCTATCAATCAGCTGCCAAGTGCCATTCTCTTCATGGGAGGAAAGCTCAGAATTTATAGCTCCCTCCCACTCAGCCCCATCCTTCCACTGCAATGCTTCCTTGACGGTCTCAGGCTCCTCTTGCGCAAAGAACACTCGAGCAAACCCAGTCCAGATGCCCTCTGCGGCATCGTACCAGTTTTCCATCCTCCTTGCCCGTCCGCTTCTCCGAGGCTGCTGCTGCTGTTGCTGCTGCTGTCGCTGCTGCTACTGCCCTCTCGTGACACCACCTGCACTGCTGGCCTGCTCCCTCTCTCTCGGGGACCGTGGAGATGCAGGGCCACTCCCCGCCTCCTCATTCAGCTCCACTGCAGCCGGCGCTTTGGACTCATTGTCCGACTTGGCTGAATGCAAATCATCTGCTTCCCCATCCCTCGGATGGTTCTTGCCGCTTGAAGCTCCTCGGACGTCACCCTCTTTTGCGTCCTCCGGCGTCTCCCCCTTGAGGAGTGGCAGCCACTCTCCACGCTTGGAGAGACCCACGTCCTTGTCTGTCCAACGGATGTCCTCGTTACATCGTGACTCTTCACGATCTGCTGCCTCCGTGGGTCGAAGAGCAGGTATGCCTTACTCCCGCTCTTGTACACGACGAAGATGCACCGGCGAGTCTGGGGGTCCAGCTTGCCCTGCCCCTCCCTTGCCTACACAACCGCATGTACAACGCAGCCAAATGTGCGGAGGTGAGCCACAGTTGGCTTCCTCCTGCTCCACACCTTTTGTGGCGTCTTCCACACATTGAACTCTTTGTCTTTTAGCGGCTTCATTGGCATCAGGTTCATGATGTACGCCGCTGTCCGTACCGCCTCGCCCCAGAACCGCTGTACGAGGCCGGCATCACTCAACATGGACCGGACCATGCTGAGGATGGTGCGGTTTGCCCTTTTGGCGATGCCGTTCTGCTGCAAAGAATGTGGCGTAATTTCTGCCATGCAATTCCCTTGCTCTTCATCCATGCTGAGCAGCCCTCGTACTCACCACCGTTGTCACATCGGAATGCCTTCACCTTCAACCCTATTTGCCGCTCCAGTGTCCCCACAAATTCCTGCATGCACAAAAAAACATCGCTCTTCCTCTTGATGATGTAGAGGTAGAGCTTGCGGCTGTGATCGTCAATGAAGGTCATGAAGTGTTGAGTGCCCCCAATGGAGCTCTCGAATGGCCCACACACGTCAATGTGAACCACCTCCAACTTCGCCAATGCATGCGTCCCTTTGCCATCAGGCGGCAGTCGTGTCACCTTGCCGACCACGCACGGCTCGTACACGACATTCTTGGCTGCTTTGATACCTTTGACATTGAGGCCCCGCACGACCTCTTTCTTAGGCATCTCATTCACTATTGCAAGTGCATGTCGCAGAGGCAGTGGTGCCATAGGTCCAGGTTTCCTTCATCCTTTGTCACGAGGTGGACAGCCTTAGTCTTCACCACATCGGCAAGAACCTTGGTAAGAAGGAAGAAAGGTCCTCCTCCCTTTTGCAACGTGCAATCACCTCGCCATCCCCCTCCTTCCGAAAGATAGCTTCTTTCTTGTTGAAGAGTACCTCGAGCCCCTTGTTGGTAAGGTGGCTCACTGACAGCAGGTTTGCCCCAAAGTTGGGCATGTGGAGCATGTCGTAGATGGTGCACGGAATGACTTTCTCGTTCACCACCGACTCGATGCGAATACTACCTTTGCCCGCGGCCAACTTTGATTTGCCGTTGGCTATTGTCATGCGCTGCTCGGTGGCGTCGTAGGTGACGACTGCCGCCCGGTTGCATTGTGTGTGGCGGTCTAATCCGGAGTTGATCACCATGACGTCCGAACGTGTCAAGTCGGTAGACTCCCTGACCATCATGGCTTGGGTGTCCTTCTTCCCGCCCTTCCCGGGCTGGTCCGACTTCTTGTTGGGGCAGTCGCGTGC